>JBCAUG010723865.1:0-26986 GCA_038406175.1 Haplosyllis leylae
CCTTACCCACTCAGCCAATCTGTCATTCCTTGTCAGTCTCAGATTTTCAGACCCTTATAAAGTCATGCTCTATTGAAACTTGAAATGATCCAAGTCCAAAAAGTGAAGTGGTGCATCAACACATGTCTCTGTAGCTGAGTGGGTATGGCATTATATAGAATTCTAATCCATAGATGGTTGATGTTGTGAGTTTGATTCCTACTGGAGGCAACCCTGTTGTCAGTTTTGTACAAAAATGCCAGAAATGTCAGATATGTGTTATTTAGGAAAAACTCAGTTATTGTCACTAAAAGCAGTAATCGTTTCTATTTAGTATTTGGCCAATGATTAAACATTCTACTTGAGAAAAGTGATTACTAAGTACCTGATTATGAAATTCTAAACAATCAAATACTACTTTGGGCTTGTTTTGGTTGCAATTATATTGCTAAATTGACTGATATTCAAGTATATCTAATATCAAATGTATTGTTATTAAAAATTAAAATAGCAGGAAAACAACTCTATTTGTAATATTTAGACAATGTACCACTCGCAATGGCTTAAACATAGTTTTTGGTTTTGAAACCTCTAAGATAAACACTTTTACTCTCCTCTGTAGATTGAATCCACTGTAGATTGAATCCACTGTCCTATCAATACACAGTGATCACATACACACATCACCAACACCTTTTAGTAGCCAATCAAACCCTTTGCATTACGCATCTTTCAGTTGTGCCAGTCACAGTGGAGCACAGGTTGCTCAGCACTGAGTAATATTCCTACCTACACCCCCTTAACTATCATTCTTAGTTGTTCCCCATTATGTCCAAAGTGATCTCTTTGCTAGTTTCTGGTTCAAAGTACCAACTAAATTTAAAGGTATGTAAGGTATAATCTCTCCTTTTTATTTTTAGCAGAGCAATCTTGCGTATTTATTTCAGATGATGTGATACAGATTTTGTTTAATATCTACGTAAACCACACAAGAATTCTTAAACAACTGGAGTGCCTTAGAGTGCGGTTAGGGGCATTTACATTTCACTGTTGATATAGTCTTCGACAAAGTTTCGTTGCTGTAGTTCGTGAGGCCATCTAAGGTTGAATTTTTTGATTTTCCCTGTTACTAATGCTTTATGATATTCATAAAATTTGTTTTCGTTAGGAGTTAGTGGTTAAGAATTTTCTATCCAGAACTTTCTTTCAATACAAATACTAATTTTTTTTTGTTCTAATCAGTATCAATACAGTGCTACAATAATACTGAAATACAGCAAATATTGTGGAAATGTAGAAAGACCTTTCACATGGATATTTTTTCAATTTAAGGTTTCCATGTTGCCTGTAAATTAAATACCAAAAGCCTGATTCCGGAATTATATTAAATCTTTACTGGAACAACCATTTGAATACGCTATAAGTATGTGCCATAGAATACACGAAATTAAGCAAGAATTTCGTTACAATGTACTAGGGTCTCGATTTGAATCCGACCCGACCTGCTACTCTCTGTGCTTCACTGTTTCCAATCATTATTAAGAGGATTGGGAAAGGATTGTCTACATCATCAATGGAAAATCTACTTGAATTATTCTTTATCTAAACCAATAATTACACAGGTTATTTACTACTTTTGCGGCCCCTAAATCAATATTGAAATATAAATCCATTAGCAAAACATGCGTAAGTAAAATAAAAATGTTCATTGGTCAGGAAATGATTTGGTTTAATCAATATCTATTTGGCATGAAATGCCCATAAACAAACGCTTTTAAAACCAGTGAAGTCTATCAATTGCAACTTTTCTGGGGGGGTTTTCTGAGCTGCGCAATAACTTATCTGCCCATAACAGCAATAAATATTTAAGTTTCTTTGCGTGCAAAGGATATGGTAAATTTTGCTTTAATATCATTTTCACATGTCCATGAGTGTAAAGTAAATGACATTCCGAAGAATTAAGTTCTGGACATTTTAATTCTGGTCTGTTTGTATCGATTTTACAATACACCTACTCAAGTGTGCTGAAGCAAAGAAAAGTAAATCTTGGTTACAACTGTGAACAGAATTTATTTTTGCGATGTGGGTCCAAAAAACAACAACACGTGTGGTCTGAAACTAACTAAAATATTTGTTTAATGGTTTGCAAAGTTAGTAGTAATATAGGTCGTTCCATTTACACCACCTGAATACTAATGGTTTACCTTGATTTTTCGTGACAACGTTTCAATTATTTAAACTACTGAGTTTCCTTCAGTATGATATGAGTGTAATCTGAGCAATAGTTGTCGAGATCATCCCTCGAGACGTATTTGAATTCTTTTTTAAAATGAGCAAAATATAATCGTGCAATAATCTCTCAAACAGAATTTTATAAGTATATAAGTTCCAACGTATGTACTTCCTTACATTTTTATTGCAGAGTGATATAAAGTTTGGTACCTTGAAAGGAAGATGTCATGTTTACGAGCACAAAGAAATGGAAGTACCGGACTTGGAAGTCGGGGGAAGGGAGGAAAGGGCAAGAACAGCAAGCGGAATTTCAGTCTCAGCAGTGCTATGTCGTCTGCCGGCGCTCCTGTGGGAATGGTCACAACAAGCTTAGTAAATGGTAGTACAAAGACAACCAGCACACCTTTGCCTACTGATGCAACTACTCCTTCTCCTGAATCCTTGCTCAGTCCTGCTCTTAGCCACATAGACTTCTGGCCAAGTTGTCAGTCTCGTGCCTTCGCCGCTGTGGATGCAGATTTTGAGAGTTTTGAGTAAGTAAAGATCTTTTTCTTATTTCAAATCTGATAATTGGACAACGCAGACAGAACGTGAACTAAAACTTTTGTGGAACTGAAATCAGGAAATCTTCATCATGAATCCTCTGCTAAAACCATAATGCCTACAAGTTTTATGTGAGTGGACTTCACGAGACTTTAAATTGAGCGAAGGAATTTCAATGGTGACACGGGGTAGTTGGTCACCCAAAATAAGCAAGCCATTAGTAGTTATTCCTATCGATTGCCTTCTTTCAATGAACGAATATAGATGGTGCCTCTGCAGGGTAAACAAATTGGTTAGACCCAATAGAATTATTTTATTCCAGACACACCTTTCTTTGTATGACCATATATGGTCATATAAGGAACTTAATAAATGATGACGCTCATTTGTTTACATGTTACCTTGCCTATGCGACCTCACTTTTTCTAGTAATGACATCTTAAAGGCCCAAAATAAATAAAACAAGAAAGTCCTCCTGCGTGAACACAAGAGGCATACTGCCCGCACCGCACAACCATTGTGGGCCTGGCCCTAAGTGGGGAGGGGTACCCCTGTACTGGCCAGACGGAGGGGAAGGGGAGAGGAAGGAGATAGGGAGAGAGGGAGAAGGGGAGGGAAGGGAAGGGAGGGATACCCCTGGATAGTGGTACCCCTTCCCTCCCCTCCATCCTGAGGACAGACACACACCTATGAAACTAGTACCTTCCCCATCCTTCGGATGCGGGCGGTAAAATTTTACTCTCAACATTTAACCGTTCCTTCGTGAATTGTTGGTACTTTGTCTATTTGGTTAATTCATCGATATAGATCTATTTTATCAGATCCACAATAAAACTTTAACATTCGGAGAATCAGATTTTTAAGTTTCTACTTCTTGTCTAAAATGTTACCTGATATTTTCGTGCATTGCTACCTGTAATTAACATTCTGTTCTGCCAAAGAATCACGACGGGAGGCAGTTGCGGAAAAAATTGTAACAGAATGGCTGATGCATTCATCTCCGCATTTCATTTTTAAGCTTTAACGTAATTGTACTTTTTTTAAAATTTTTTCTCGTTTAGTGTTTTGGTTGAACGTGCTAACAGATGGATGTCGCAATATGCAGATTTCGAACTGGTCAACTGTGAAACAGTTGATAAGAAAGTGAAGCTGGTGCAGGATATTTACAATGCCAATATGGCCTATGAAGACGACATCTATCCAGACACGTATCATGCTATGCATGTTAAAGGTCTTAGGTAAGAAAATTCATTGTGAACAGTTTATCAGTTTCGGTTTAAATGATCACACACCCCATAACAGTTGGAATTGTTTCTCATCGGAATCACTTTGGCGAACAAATGTTGTACTTCTTGTGAATTTGAATTTAGTTGCAAGAAAAATATCCATACTGATATAATTCTGTTTAGGTTGTGGTATCGCCAAAGAAAAAATAAGTCTTCACATACGGTAGCTATTGGGTATTTGGATGCGGCACCAAAGTACCTTAACCCAGGCGAAAAGCACCCCAAGTTTGAGAATCTTCCCGCTGTTATTGATTCTATCAATACCAGACTACGTCAGTTTCCCCTGCAAGGTAAGTAAGAAGAACTAGCTCTTTAATCATAGCAACTTCCTTACGTAATTCTATTCGTTTTACTTGACCATGTCGAGTGGCTTCTCACAGACTTCAATGTATTAGAGTCATCAAATTGATTAGTTCGAAATTATACACAAAACTTTGGGATGTTTACTAAGATTTCCCTTTTCGCGCCTCCTCTACAGTGTAGTTTCAACTTTTTGATGGGTTTCCTTGAGCATCTCCGTGAAAATAATTGTGTGGAGGAAAAGGTAATCACTTCCTGTAACAGACAGTCCATTTTTATTGAACAGTGTTCTGTCAGAAACCATTGAATAGTTGGAAAAATAATTGCCGAAAACAATAACAGCAACTTTTCAGTAATGGAGCTTGTAATTTTCACCGCTCACATTCTAGTCTAAGAGAGATAAGAGAGAAAATTAAAGACCCTCCTTTTTCATGCTCTTGTAATGAAAGCATAAAGAATAGTTTACTTGATGGTAATGTAAGCCCGCTGTCTGTAGACTCATCCCATAGGCCCCAGAGGAATCACATTTGCTTATTTTGTGTTAATATGTATTGACATTGAGTTTTATGTACCTTAACCCAGCTTCAGAACAGTACATTCTTTGAGGTTAGAGCAGAGTTCAGATCCTGAAATTAGATTAACTTCAAGATATCTAAAGTGATGGACGATACCCAGTTAATAACATATAGAGGGTCCCAGTGACACGGTCCCTTCTGTTATGAATTTCCTACTAGAGTAATAATAAGTTGTCACATTGGATGTACCACTGAAGCTTTTGCTGTACTTCATTCGCAAACTGAACTTCAAGTCACAGGAGACAACTACAAAGCTTTTGAGACAGTGCGTGAAAAAATCTCTCAATTTTTCGCTCCAGGAAAGCTCATATAATATCAGTTGATTTTATGAGAATTGTATGGTGGTGTCTTTCATTTAGCATTATGTGCGGAAACATTTGTAATTGCAATTCGAGTTTTTCCAATGATTTTTTTTAGAAATTATACAAAATTTACAAAAAAATTTGTAAAAATGGAATCCAAACCTGCTACCTCTTGTGTAAGAGGCAGAGATGCTAGCACAGTGCCACAAACAAACTGGTAATGAAGAGAACATTTAAATTGATCCCAATTCATGCTTCAGTGATTTATCAGATTCCATAGAATTCTATAGAATGATCCTTAATAAGGAAAAACTCGACTGCCTTCACTATCTGCACTCTCAGTCAACCTGTCATACACACACTAGTAAATAACGAGAAATTCAACTTTCTTCTCCCGCCCCGTCGTTCAAGGTGTGCTTGAACCGCAACAGAAAGTTTTCTTCAAATAGAAACAAACTCATTTGTTTGAATTTATTTGTGACTCAACACAAAAAATTACTTAAATTAAGGGATTCCTTCCTTGTATACGTGTTTGTAAATTGCTCATTTCCTCTGGTTTTTACCAGCCGAAAAAGCAACATTACGAAGAGAATGTATTTGGAGTTACGGCGTAATACCGCATGGGAACATCAGAATCCCGAGCTAGGTCCAAATTAAAATCAATTGCGTCAACCTTTAACTATGCATCTACGAACCGATTATGCCAGTGCCAAGTGAAATCAAACTGGAACAAGGCACCTAAAGCTGTTTGTGGAGTGTTCTAAGTCAAGAATTATGTCAAACTGTTCAGGAATCTTTGACACCATTGGGAAGTGCTACATTGTTTCCACTATGTTGTAAGTGATGCCCGTTGGCAAACAAAGTGCGCAAAGTTTGGAACACGAAAGCCAAGGAAGTGATCTATATTTTCAAGTGCAATCACTTTGATTTGATTAAATTCAAAAAAGATTAGTTTCACATGCAATCCCACTTCCATTAAATAACCTCTTGAGTAAAATCTGGTTTTGGTTTCCCAATCAAATTGGCAAATATCCCAGAATTTATCCAAGGCAAGCTATGCGTTTTGAAAAACAATTATGAATATTGCGTAAACTTTGATCGCATAACTACATAAAACAGGGAGACAATTCGAAAAACAAACCCAGATCCAACATCGTAGAATAATATACTGGATGCTTTAGTAGTTTATTTTGTTTAGTATGTGGTCATGCAAAGATTTTGCCAAATAATATAAGACGTAATATCTGGGATATTTTTCAGTCAATTGTGTCACTAGCGGACTCATTTGTATTTCAGGTAGTATTTTATCTGTTCAGACAGTAACCTTTAAGATACCAGAGTTAGATTGGTTAGACGGATACAGGATAAATCCCAAACAGTGTTCTTGCCCAGACGACTTCTTCACCCACACAATGTCCTTCGTCCGATTGTTTTACAAATTTGCACAACCAGCGTTTCAAATTATAGGTAAGGCGAAATTGTTATATGAGGAAAACGTAAATCGCAAATGGAATAAAATCTTTCAAAATGATCAATTATGAAGAAGGGAAAGAGAAGCTGTGGCGCTGTTTGGAGAAGCTTTAATTTCAAATTCCTTTTTCTGTCACCTGATAATTGTTTGCTGATCCATGTCTAGTTTCGTTGCAGTGATTAAACTGACATGTTTTAATTTCTACAGGCTATCAGGACTTCACACCTGATGTGATTGATGAAGGTGGTATCTTCCATCCTGCTCGGTATTCTTCCTTCTCCAGTCTGGTCGACAAAGCTCGGGCTTGGATTAACCAAAGCAAAGTAGGCTAATCTGTCCGAATTTCTGCTATGTCATCAAAGATAATACGGTTATCGTAACGTAAATCATGTCAATGAAAGCCTGAAGTGTTCTCTTAAGAATTGGCTTGTTCCTCTCAATTAACCTACTTGATTTTACAGTCCGATTCAGAGAGCCAATGGCTTTGCGGCTTCACGGTTTGCCTGGTATTATTCCTGAAAATCCCCATAGGGAGTGAATTGCCCTTACCCCTGAACACCGTACTGGTTAGCGGCTTCACTACACTGTGAATCATACTGTTAGTGTCATTGATTTTTTTTCTTACTAGGGTATTAGAATAGCAAATCTGCAAACCTTAGAAGCAAGACACAGAAAGAAAAAAGGTACATTTCACTCATAAATGCTGTTTTCCAGCTCGTTTTGGAACTCAACAAAACAATATTTTAAGTCAGTTAAGATGCGCTTGTCTTTATCAATTCAGAGTCAAGAGGCCATCCCTTCAATCCTGAAATCATGTTTGAGTACAAGATAGAGGATTGTTTCCGTGCTTACTTCATTCGTATCGGATACGTCAAACAGACGACATACACTGCACCATCGCTAAGTTATCCTCTTCCAGATTTGACATGCAGAACGTTTATTCCCTACCTCAAGCATAACAGCGAGGTACGCTAACCTTTTTCAATTGGAAAGTTCAGTTACAATTTGGGAAGTATTTCAGAAATCGAACAGAGATCGAACAGGTTTTCACGTGTAATTAGTCCGGATTCTGTCTCCATTAAATTTAATTGTGAAGTGCAAAAAATTCCTTGTCTGATGACAGTAGCTGCTCAAAGACCCAGTGCATTTGAAAAATATAGAAACCTGTATAAATGCTTGAACTGATTTTCAACACCTGTTTTTGATTTTTGGATGATATCAGTCCTTTTGTAGAGCCATAGGAATCCCTTTTTGGACACTCTCATTTATCCAGTTACTTTTTAGGTTTTTAAAGACTTAGAGTAACTTCAAACTATAAGCTTAGTGAAGTTTGTACTTTGCAGTCAAACACAGCTATTTTAAGAATAGTCAGAAACGTTTCTTTACCTTTCAGTTTCAGAACATAACAGAGCTCCTAGAGAGAGTAGAAAATTTCTTGAAGGCAACGGGTACTGCACGTTAGTATATGTTTACTTTTTAATTATAATCGAAGACACTTTTCAACATTAAAACTTATGGTTATTGAGATCAAATATCAATAGTCTTCATATTCTCCAACCTGAAACGGTTGTCCCCAGAAAGAAAAGGTTTCACAAGTATAGACCCTAAAACAAGCATGCTTCATTTTAATCTTTTTTTATGAAAAACAATACAAAAAAGTGTTTCTCAAGTCCAGGCCCCATTTGCTGGCTACATAATCTAACGTTAACTTGCTTGTCAGGTGTAGATCCTATTTATGCGGAAACAGTTGCATTGCCCGAATGGTTAACGAGTAGCGAATACTCAGAATGCGGGGAACGAACCTTCCATGACGGAGAATGGTACTTCCAGTCGGACAAGGACGGTAACCAAAGGGGTCCCTTCAGGCTTCCATTAGTCTATGCAGTTAGGCAAGTTCAATATTTTGACTTTCGTCTGTAACTTTTGGACTGGACTTTTTGAACCAGTGCTCCCGGTCAGATGTCTCTTAATACTTCAAGACAATCAAGGAAATAATTACAGACAGCATGAAAGAAATCCACGTATTTTTTGGTAAATTACCCATTTAAATGATTATTATAAATCACAATGGTACAGGGAATCCAACAAAGGACTGGACTGTCCAGTTATTCCCAGCAATGCATGAAGTAAAGATAACAATTTGCTGTAGAGGTCAGGAACTTGATTTGAATCCCAGCAGTGAACATCATTTGGCTGAATCGAGCTAATAATGATGTATTGGTTAACACTTTCTACATTGAGCTATTGTTATGCTAAACAGTAAATTTCTCATGAAAGTAGACTTTTCATTGAATGTGATTTCTAGTGATATTGAATATTTCATATTACAGGGTGTACTTTGATGGACAATTTGGAGACCTTCATCACAGAAGGGACAGTATTCAAGTGGCCGGAGAAACATGTTGTCACATAATGTGAAGCGTAGTCTATGTGATATCAAAGTGTGTATCACAGGATTTATCTTCATCTCCAAAAACTGTTCTAATCAAACTGTTAGAGGCTGATTGACAGAGGATTTATACTTGAAGGATTATTGCCAATAGAGACGCACAGTTAGCGTGCCTAAATTGACGGAAACACAATGTAATACAGCCTCTCATATTATGTGGATAGAAAATGTACCTGTAAATTCATATCAACTTTGTCAGTTTTTACACTACAAATTCATATTACCATGGACAATTACTGGTGACAATGTTGTCAGGCAATCACTGGTAAGTTTAGTGCTTTTCCTTCAATTGAAGACTAACTAAAACTCACCAGTTTCATTTCTCAGGCGTAAATAATGCCCCCTGTTTTCATGATTTTTCACATATTGTATCATGTATTTTTCTTGTTTCTATGTCTGCTTACCCGCTATAATATGCCTTGATATTCATATCAATGAAAATACACATACAATGTAATTACCTACTCAAAATAAATTGTTTAAAAAGACATGAGTTGATGTCTGCACAAAAAAATAAACATGATACAAATTTGGGTGGTTTTGAGCTTTTACCCAATCAAAAAATTCCGTTTGTCGTCATTAAACTCTTTAGGGCCCAGAGTCACACTACGGATACGACCTTTGTTAGTGACTACTTTCCAATGTTTGCACATGTGCAGAAAACCCTTCCTGTTAACAAAATTAATCAAATCAGTTATTTTGTTTTGAATTGTCAAAAATGTTGTTGGATATACGTTAGGTAATGTTCTGTCTGGTATCCAGGAAGTTATTTAAATGTCATTTCATTCACAGAATGAATGGTTTTCAATATATTTGGTGATATTGACATTATGCTACAGTTGCCTTATGCAGGGTAAAATATGTCTGAATATTTGTGGATTTTTGTGTGAATTTTCCTAAAAAAGTTTAACACTGTTTCAACACAAAGTTCAGATCAGTCAATGAATATTGTATCTGTGGTAAAATACTTAATTAGATAATGACCTGAAAGTGAAAAAATGCAAACTTTCTAGTCACCAAAAGCAGTCACTAACTGCACTGATTTTTGTGGAGCATTTGTTAGTCACTATCATGCAAACACTAGCAATTAGTCACTAACAAAGTCCATTTCCGTAGTGTGAGAGTGCGCCCAGGAAAACTTATCAGCACAATTGCAAGCCCCCAATCAATATTCCTGCTGAGAAATTCACTTCAGAGCAAAATGCACCGAAGTTACTGGTAATGTACAAACCAAATTTCGAAGTAGCTATTTCAAGGCTTCAATAGACACAAAAAGGAAACTTCTGATCAATTTACAGATTATCAAAATGCAAGTTATTTGGCCATGCCTGGGAAATCATTAAATGATTCAAGAGAGAGCAGAGACTTCTTCACACTGCAACTTCATATACGGCACACAAAGCATGAACAGCTCTAGATCAGTAGTATTCAGTGAAGCAATATGCCAATCATTCCCAGGATATACAATGCAAACCATGATACCGGTTGACTCGATAAAAGCAACAGAATAGCATTGAAATCACACATGTGGCTCTGTACGGTGCTTCTTTTGTAATCATTCAATAGGCTTTCTACCAGATAGCATCTATCATTACAATGCTTTCATAAAATGTGTGAAAGTCAAATTCATTAGATCTACTGCGTTTTGAAGTAGAGTACTGAACAGAATAGCTTGCTTTTCCAATACTGTAGCGTGATGTTTTCAAAGGTTTCCCTTAGATTGATTTCACCTTTTGAAAAAAAATTAATTAAAACAAATTATCTTAAACGTAAGTGCGTGTTAAATTATTACTACATCTATTTATATTTTTCATTGTTTTCCTTTTATTGTCCACTTAGCAATACAAAATATTAGACAGACAACATAATCTTGGTATTCAGTCAAAGAAGCACAGAGTACAGTTGGGACATTTTCATTTTACTTCCTGTAAGCTGTATGATGAATTCTCATCAACTAGAAGAACGCCTGAACGAAATCCATTTGTTCAACTGTGACAATTCTACCTCATGTCCTTTACCATTGTGTCATACACCATTATTACAATTTAAAAAAAAACACTGCATAACACGAAAATAACCATTTAGAAATGCTAGCTGACCCATAAAGGTTCACTAACAAAGACATTCTTGTCAATGTTTTTTTAGTTAAATGTTTTGGTAATGCCTGTTGACATATAGTACAGTAGATCATTAAATAAGATCGTCCCTGATGCTTTAAACATTACCTTGAAACCTATAATTGCTTAAGGGTGATGAATGACCTGTTATACAACCAGCTCTCACGGGCGTCACCATGGATGTTTCGCATGACCTGTATCTCAGAAGTGACCTATCTTGCTCTCTTGATTTCATTCAGCCCAGAAACCAGTGCAGGTGAGATTGAATCCTCTTTTGGTCAGAACCCATGCAAGGTGAGATTAAAGCAAACATCAAAAATCAAAAAACTCATTATAAAAATCACAAAATGAATGCCATAGAGACCATTCAGCATAGAGACTTGCAGCAAAAACCAAACATCACTAAGTTTGGGTAAATCTTCAACTTGGACGTGTTGCTGAGCATTGGATGGCATGCAGAGGTTCCCTCCACCCAAACTAGAATTTTGAGTATTCCAATGTTGAGTTCAATCTTATCTATGGTGGGTTCGATCCCACCTAGCCAAAATCCAACAAGTTACCAAAGTGAAATTACACTAGGTGAGATTAAATCCATGTGAGATGAGATTGAATTGACCATTGAAAAATTCAGAAAATCTCAGGAAAACTCAAAATTCCGGTTTGGAAGGAGGGGACATTTGGTGGCCATTATTGAAGTTGAAAGGCAACAGTGTAGGTTGAAAGGCAACAATGTGGATTGAGAATGATTCACCAAAGTGAATTTCTTCACTCCATGATATTTTCTGATTTTTTTAATTTGAATGAGAATCTTGAGAACATTTTCAAAAAATGCCCCTGAGTTGTCTTGAGAAACTTTATTATTTCAGATATCTATCTCCAGTTACTAGTTGACACTAAATGCAATCTAATTTGATAAATACAATTTTGTACTGGTCAGTTTAATTGGTCAGTAAAATACAATCTTTTGCATATAATTTCATTTGTGTACTTGATTTTCATGAAGTGCATGATGACCGCTTGTGTTTTACTGAGAGTATGTCATTAATTATCAAGTGGGATGGGTAAATCGATAGAGATTTAATATCTAGAATGCATAAATTTTGGTGGTTCCCATAATAAATTATAAACAGACAACTTCAGAGGTCACTGCTTATACATTTGTGGGCCAACATTTTCCAACTGTTGAATGAACAGCTCTGCACAGTAGCTGTGGTTACTCCATAAACATGAGCACGGAAAATATATACATATAGTCAATTTTATTTTTCCTTTAGTCATAAATTAAGTAATTTAAAATGTTTTTCGAAAAAAAACCCAAGGGTGGCAAAAGGACCAGAAATTTTTATCACTTTATTGTCTCCATGCAATGGCGGAACTGTGGTCTTGATGTAAAAGTGAAAGAATAATTATAACTTAATTATGGGTTAGACAACTTTCTTCTTCCCTCCAAATCCCAAAACACTGTACGAGACAATCTGGTCAAGAACCTCTACTGATCTTTCCCTGCAGTTTTAAAAGCAGTAATTTGCTTAAGGAGCACCCACATGTCATGCATAAAGTATAACACAATGAATTCCCCTGTGTTGCCCCGAAGCAGCTTTACCAATTAGTGTTTGTCATTTTACCTACTTTGGAATTAAAGGATAACCGTTCAAATATTTACATAAAAGGACCATCAAACTTATTCTACAGCATGCTGAGTAGGCGACCATTACAACAGATCTTTAAATTGATCTATTCTGACAGACAACAACTAAAATTGAAACTCGATTGAAAGTAAGGTGTTTTGCTCAAGTAAACAATAGATAGCAGAATTTTCCTTCTGATTCCCTTTCCTGGGAATCATCTAAGTTCAACAAGATCTTGTTTCTGTTTTAATAATAGTGATATTTTACATCACACAAGAATACAATTTACTTTAAAATAGCTTTGATGTTAGTTGTGGAATTGTTTGAGTGATGACCTCACAATTTTTCCACATATTCTTACCAATTCTTGCCAAATTGTTATCTTGGAATGATTTTAGAACTTCAAATTAATTATAATAACAAATGTTTTTAGTATTTCAAATGAAAAGGATCACTTCGATTATCCCCCTTCATCTCCAGACTTTGAATGGAAATCTCAACTGGAAATATTTTTAACCTATCAACTATTAACCAAACAATGACCAAACTATTATTTTCCTTGTCTATTGAATTTGTCTCTTAAAGTAAAACGATTGGATGACAGGGTGTGACATTACTGTAGGACTCTAATTAGACAGGACTAAATATCTTTTCAGTGAGTAAATAGCCAATACACAGGCATGTGTGACAACCGTGCCCAACTGAAGCAAATATGGATAGATGCATCATTGACATGCCTTTGAACCATTCCAAAAGCTTTGTTTCAGACATATTTTTGAATTTCAGGAGGAATGTTCTGGCAGGAATTTGAAGGGTTGACATTGTTGAGTAATTGCATAATACAATGAAGGGTCCTGTCTGAATTTTCAGAACACCAGAAATAAATTTAAGTTGCTAGTAAATCTCTTTAAACTCCCCATTGCACTGTTTCTGTACTATTACTCCTTGTCTTACTCTGCTGTAAGTAATAAATCAGATTTTGATGCCGACCGACCGTCAATTTCAACCACTCTAGTTCTCATCTGATGCATGGCATGACCACATGTACTTAACTGTTATCCCAAATAAAACTGAAAGTTGAAGACTAAAGTGGCCCGGAAAGCTGCTCTATTGGAATCTTGTAGTACTTAAATAGTGAATCCAAACTCAGTTTTTCTTTCATATTTGTGAAGAGTTTCAAAGAGTTAATTGTAATTTTTTCAAAACACGGACTTTGTATTTTTACGTTTTATTTCAACTATTCAGTTGCAGACCACCTTTGTCTACTGTATTACTGAAATTTGTCAGAAATTTTGCAGGCGTGGTGTAGCAATTGCATGTGAGTAAAGCAAGCAAAATATTAGTCCATTTGTCATTGTCAAGTATGCATAAATTTGGTACTTTTTCTTCAAAGTTGTCAATTTACATATGTGGGTATATTAAAAATAGCATTTCTTCACAAAAGATTTTGGTCATATTGCAAATACAATATTTCTTTATTTGAAACGAGAATTTTTTTAGGTCTTTACTATTCTTTTGAATTATTTTGTAGATACATTGGCCTCTGCCAGCCAGGGGGTCTGGGCACATTTATCATAGGCCACCTCTACATGAACCACATGTAATGATTCTTTATTGACTGTATTTTTGCTTGCACTGATTCATTTGTGAAGACTGGGGCTAGTTATGAGACTAGTACAAACTGTAGTTTATCTGAATGGTCATGGGCTACGGATTGAAAGAAGTCCAGATACATCAAAATATGAGATTCCTTGCGGTTGTAAACAAGTCATTAGTTCTCATTCGAGACAGTTTTATCCACATGTCCGTGGATATCTGCAGCTACATTTTGATCCATATGGACTTTCTAATTACACATTCCTTTCAAAGAAGTCACTCAGTGGAAACTTCAGAACACTGTACATTCCCGAAAACACAGCGAAGCTGAAGTGATACGAGTTTGGAAATACAAAAAAATCCTGGTTGTATAAATCTGCAAGAATAAAATTTCACTGGTTGCAACCATTCTGGTGTCAAAGAAAAAGTTTTTAGTAAAATAAAAGGTCATATTAATTAAATGCAACATGTGCCAAAACAGATTGACCCAACAGCAGAAATAATTTGTTATTGGTCTGTACATTGCTAATTTGAATAATGCGAAAGGTTTGTAACACTAGAAGTCGATGGGAAAGTTGTTATATGAACAGAGGTGTCACCAGTTCTCAGTAGAATTTCTGATCCATAATAATAATAATTCTTGGACAGAGAAACCTCAGCAACGACTTTCAAGGAAGAAATCATATGACAATCTGTTAGGGTTTTGTTTGAAAGATTTAATTCCTTCAATGGATTCAATTTCTGAAACAATGACATGTTTCAGTTGCTCCCTCTTCTGAAAATTACTTACATTTGGCTTCATGTGCAATATTGATGAGTTGGGCTGATATGTGCAGTAGAACTCCATGTGTGTTTCGTAATTAAACGCACTGGAAAATAAGAAACAGCTGTGGCCTTCTTCAGTTTGTTTCATTTTCGGATTTATTTCAAAGAGTCGTATTAATTCGGAGTATTGTTCAGCGGGATTAGTAGTATGCTGTTTGCTATACCTTAGACATGACAACAAAATATCAAGGTGAATATTTTGTCCACAAAAGCAGCTGATCCAGAGTGGAGGGGGGTCCAGCGGTTATTTTGTGCAGTTTTACTTAAAATATTACATAACTTGTCACAGAACGAAAGATAAATTAGTATAAAGATATCGCAAGATACGAGCTACATCTAAATTTCTTGAGGATGGTTGTGCTATGTATTGGTTGTTTCTTTATTAAAATTGTGATAATAGTAAGTCACGTTTCATTCCGAAATTCCTAGGTTTCCTGCAGGATGTGCAAAGTATGATAGAAATGTAGCCATTGATCAAAATGGATTTAATCGATTCGAGAAATTTGAGATACGTGTTGTTGAATAACCACGGAAGTACATGATGGAGTAAAAATCGTCTTTGAACTTGCTCCAGACAGTTGCCAATACCAGTTTTATGTTTCAAAGGAAAGGCCAATTAGTTGGTTTAATGAAGATTTAGAAGAAAATACCAATCATTAGGTTTTAATTATTAATGAACGTGTTAGGATCTATTACAAGAACAAGTCAATGAGATGTTGAATATCCTGACCGACAGAACATAAAAACGTTGTTCACAATTAACATACAATGCATGTCAGTGCTTTGCCACTGAATGATATTTGAGTCCATCATTACCAATTGAGTCCAAAAGTTCCCAAATTGCTATTTCCTTTTCAGTAAAATCAAAGTGATTTAGTTTCAATCACAATCAATAGAGATAAGATTTGCATGCAACCACTTTTCAATCAAGTAGAACTCTTGAGACAAATACTAGCCACAGATTGCTTTCTTGGTGCTGGCTTGCACCGCTTTAACTGATTCGTTTTTTTAATAAAATGAATTCCACTAAATTTACACTGAAGTCTTCATAAAAATATAATCTTTAGTGAAATACTTCAGTGGCGGATCTAAGGGGGCGCCAGGGATGCCCCCCCCCTCTGGGTCAAAATTCTTTCATTTTCATGCAGTTTTCGAGAAAACTTTGGACAAATAATAGGTTGGTGCCCCCACCTTGGAGGTTGGCGCACCCCCCTCTGGGAAATCTTGGATCCTCCACTGTACTTAATTTCTAAAGAATTTATATAATTCTGATAATTCATTTTCTCTGCAAATCAATCAAAACATTTTTGCCAGATACTCTTTCCAAACAACTTGAATTACATTTCATGCTGGTTTGCATTTTTCTCTATTGTTTGCCGAATATCAGCTGCAGGATAAAACACTGTTATTCAATGTCATCCAAAAGTTTTCTGCTGAAACGTGATCCCCATAATTGCTGGTACGTTTAGAGTCAGCCTATTGGTTGACCTGGGGGCCTGCAAGAGTTGGGAACCTTTGCCACTTTCATGATAATTAGACCTATTTTATTGTTGAGGGATTGGTGGAAATTAGTGTTTTGGAATGGGGTGATGGGAAGCCAGCCAATAAGAAGGAAGCATGAAAATTTCCATTTATGAAAGCTGAGGAAAGCTTAGGGTAGCCCAAGAAACCTGAGTGTTGGAAATAGGGATGACATTGACTAATCTTATAAAACCTCAGGGTAGCTCAAAATAGCTCAGGGTAGCTTGGGATTGTGAAAAGGACTTTCATTGCTGGTAATGTTACTTATTCACTATGATTCTACAAATGAAATTTACAGTAAAACTAATAATCTTTGGTATGTATTTGTAGCTATGTATCACTAGTGGATCAGGTTGAGGGACCCAGAGGTGAGGGAACCCTCTTCCAACCCCCAGATTTGGAGGTTCCGGTGCACAATTTATGAAATTTAGGGCTCTAATTTTCCAGCTTCTCTTTGCTCTTTGCTTCTTTGATCACTAATCAATCACTAGGAAGGAAACACAGAAATAATTCTGTACAAAAAATTATTTCCCCAGGAAGCTGCTAAAAACACAGTACCATTCTTTCACAGTTTGTTTTTAACTAGATTTAAAATTAAAATACAAATTGTAAGTCTTCTTTACAACCAAAAAGCAAAAGCTAAGTTTAATAATTTTCCACTAACTAAAAATATTTAACAAAGTACAAGGGTATCCAAGGCTGAAGCAAAAGAGAACGCCCAAGCCAAATAGTCAGCAAGGGTGTTTATAACCAAACCATAGAATATTTTACCAAGAAAAGCTAGACAGAGATTTCAAAAAGATTCACTAGTTTAAAGTGAGTTTAAAATACTATAAAAACAGTATTGGGTACCAGCATTGGACAAGTCTTATCATTGAAATAAATGAAAGAATTAGACCTTAATTTTCATAGAAATACACCAATATTTTGCTGCAAAATACTATTTACAGTTCCTAACAGCAACTTGCCTGAACACTGTCTAGCTGTCCCTCAAATATTGTAGAACTTCAAATAATTTCAACAGAGTAATCTTTTAGAACCAGAAACTTACTACTAAAAATAATTACTGACTAAAATAAAACAACCAGTCAAAAATTCCTAGCAGTAAAATTTGAGGTTCCTATACCTTCTTATATGTTCTTTCTAGTAGCCCTCAGAGATGGAATGATTTTAACCTGAAATGTACTGCTATTTGTTCAAATTCCTTGAACAATGAATTAATTGATTTTACTCAACAAATATGAGCTCTGGAAGCTACTGATAATTCTTCAAATTTTCTCTAGAAGGGAGTAAAAATATTTCCTGAGATGTAGCTTAAACAATAGAATTCTTTTATGAATTTTAAACAAGAATTTCCTGAAAGTGCAGCACAGCATGTGATTTTGAATTTGATTGTGTTCCAAATTAAAGGAAAATACCAGTTCAATTATCTTGAGCATGCACTGATGTTGCTCTGCATACAGTGAATATAGCTGAATATATCTGAATATATTGATCGGTGACATGCAACATTAATTACCAGTACTGTTGTTACATATAAGAAATAATAAATATGTTAACTTAAAATTGTTTTGAAATTTCAAGAAAGTTACTCAGAAATGCAGGAAGATCATACTATCTCTGAACTTTAAAATGCCTTAGCTTCTGGGCCCTAAGCAAGTCAAAAAAGTCTAAGTCCTCACATTTAACTCTTCAGTAACTGGTCAAATATGCATTCTTTCACTTTTCCTGGTACTTTTCTTCAACTTTTTATTCTACATTTGTGTGGGTACATTACATAATATCTTTTTCAATAAGAAGGATTCTGACCATTTTGACAAATGCATTATTCCTTTTCTTTATATTAGAAAATCAAGGCTTCTATCTCTTCTTTTGGTGTAGTTTGCAGATAGGTCTACATTAGTCTGTAAGCCAAGGGTCTGGGGCCTTAGGGTCCTAAAATCTGTTGCATTTCTAACTGTCAAATATGCATTATTCCACTTTTCCTAGAACTTTTTCTTCAAAATTTGAACTTAAATTTATGTAGGTACATTACAAAATAGCTATCTTAATACAAAAGGTTCTAGCTATTTTGACAAATTAGTTCTTTTCATTTAGTTTGCAGATACTTTAGTCTGTAAGAGAGATTTGGGGCCTATTTAGGGTCCCAGAAGCTGTTGTATTTTTAACTACAAAATGTATGTCTTCCTTCTATCCTGAGCACTTTATGTTGAAATTTCAAACCAATTTTACATAAAAATATTTATTAATTCTCAGATATTTTTTGCATAAAAGTGTATGCAAAAATACTTTGTATATTTCAATCTTTATGAACAAGACAGGTTATGGCTTGAGTTCATATAATGTAGAAGTCAACACATAAGAAGATGAAAATGAAATGAAATGATGAGCAGAGTGGGATTTGAAGAAAGTGAAAGAAAAATAATATTCATGCTGGGCAAAGCAAGACTGGAAAATGTTTTGAAAAAATATATCATTTGGGGCCCTAAAATTCATTGTTTAGCTCTTAAATTGTACACTGGGGTCAGTGGGATCTGGGCCCCCAGGGCCCCCTGGATTTGCTAGTGAGTTTTGCATGTGGGAACAATGGAATTCGTTTTCCGAAAAGCACATCAAACTGAAATCCTTTTTCGCAAAGTAACATACATTTTACCACCCAAATTGTCAATGTTTATGCGCATATTGACAATGAAAATATTACCTGCATGGTCCGAGAGCTAAAAATTGTCTAAATTGTCATGTAATTCGCCTTTAAAATACAAGATGACCCGCTCTTATTTCCATTCTGGTAGTACTCCCTTGAGACCGTGCATTAAATGTTTTCACGAGGTACACGGTTTTGCCATTTTCAGACAATATAGTCACGGATCTTTGCCATGTGTCTGCCAAAGTGTCATAAGTTTCACTTCTTACAGCTTAAACAGAAAACCGAAAATTAATCGTTTGTATGCATGCCGGGAATAAAAAATTCAAAGAAGTTCAAATGTAAAATATAGCTTTGTATTGGTGTTGGTCCATAATTTACAATAGCTTTTCTCGATAAATTGTAAACCAGAATGATTATTCACTGCAACTCTATGCCTTGTCGCTGGAAGCTGCATTGTGGTAAGAAGTGTTTTTGTTTGTTTGTTTTTTTTTGCTTCAAAGTTGCATTCCATTACATGAATTGTTATTGATTGAAGCTAATGGAAATTCAATTGCTTAACACTTTTTCTCAAAATGGAATGTAATTTACACTTTCTTTCGCCATTTCTCTACAGTGATTATTAACATGAAATAAAAATTTTATCTGATCTACGATATCTTTAATTTTTCATCGGTCTGTCATTTACACATAAATTCTGTTTTCTTTTTAGACCCACTTTCTGGATCCGCTGGTGCTAGTTTTAAGTTGCAAATTCCAGAGAGTTACCCGCCACAGGCAAATGAAAATTACACTTTGCACAAGTAAATTCAATACTAGAGTGGAAATACGCTGGCGAATAGTCTTGTCAGAAATACATTCGGATGGCTTGGAACCCTGAGATGAACGGAGCGTGGAAAAGCATCATCGTAACTATTTGTTGGTCAAAGTTATTATCAGGAAATTTTTTAGCACCAGAGGGCAGCAAGAAACTATTTACATGCCAACTCAACTTCCCCTGGTATAAATCGTTCCTCCAACTTGAGCTTTAAATTGACATTTTTTATTCTAACTTGTTTTCTGTTGTTTTTAATTTCGGTTTATGATACGATCAAATGATTAAAGTCATGGATAACATGGAAACGACAAAAATTATGCCAAGAGTTCTAGATTGAAATGACACAAATTCAGCATTTTCAATGACCCGCTGACACAGTATCATGTCGAGCGAATCGCATTATCACACAGAACATCCGTGATGGCAAACGAGATGAATTCAACAGAACAAAAATGTAATTTTTCAGTGTCAGAAATGAAGAGAACTTGTTCATCGTGTGAACACAATTGTGTAGAGGTATGGTATGACTTTTGAAGTAAATTTTAAAAGGATAAACAGTCTTGTTGGATCGTACTCAATTTCATCATAGTTTTACTTTAGCTGTGTCTCTTGACGTCAGGTCTTGCGTATGAATCAAAATAGATCTACGTTCACAAGATCAAAAGGCGAATGTATTTTGAAGGCGATTTGAATTTGTATCGCGTGTATGTGAAAGAAACGACATTAATATTCCAGATCTATGCGTTATTTGAGTAAAATACCTCATCATGGCCTCGGGCAAAGATTACAATGTAACATGGGCTGGTCCAGTTCCCTCAACTCAAGGTTGAATAACTTATTTACTTCCTATCCCAAAGATTTATACAATTACGTTATCCGTGAATAGGGAGCAAATGAGACTAAGTCACTTCTAAGTGGCAACACTACCGACTTTGACTGGTACCATTTCAAACACAACGAGAAAATCAAATTCCTAATTCCGGACTTAATATTGAACCCTTTTGTGAAAAAGACTGGACAGCTGCTGATATTACACTCATTTTCTTTAGTTCATCGCCTCAAGCTTGATGAATAAAAAGTTAAATTATGATGCAATGGGACATCGATAAAGAACAAATGTGCCCAATGCGTGCACAGTACTGCATATACGATCGATACATCTCTATTTTACAGCAAATCGATGGCAACATCAGCATCAGACCTTTTTCCTGGTTCGATCCCAATAGTGCTAAGGGACGTTACACAAGAACCAAATTTAAATTATGTTTAACTGAGAACCTGAAACAAGAAATGATTTGTAACTGAAATTAATAAGTTGTTGAAAATTATTTTTCATCGCTATGAGAGTGAAATGAGAGATGGAATTATTATTGCTTCGTGTGGGCAGACTTATGAGCCAACATTTTTCAATGTGCTCTCAAAAACTATATACCTAAATTAGCCAACAATTCTTCAGTTTTGGCTTTCGATATTTAATATTACTTGACAAACAGTGCCTTCCTTAACATACTATTGCAGATCCCTAATTTTGTCATCGCAATATTTAAAACCAGAAATTCTTTGAACAGTGACATCGCGTAATATTCTTTATCCCAATGCGTTATGGACTGTTGAACAAAATCATAGAAGAATGAATGTTTAGTTATGTTCCTTAATCTCTTGTTTATGTAAAATTTGACACGATTATTGATCATATGTCTTCAAAATAAACGTGAATGGAAAATTAATCGTTTTCATTATTAGTATAATGATCCGAATTGCGGTCTCCATCATGAAATTTGTGAAAATGGAATGGAAGAAACATGGCTGTACGATCCAAAACTGCTGAAGAGCATACCGTGGGCAGAAAAGAAGACCCAGTACAGAGATGATGTGTCACCTTCAAATCCAGGAGATGGTTTACTTATGAGACCCTTGTGTTTGAATGATTATGAAAGAGGTACATGCACGTCACACCTGGTTTATTTGTATGAAAACGATTAATCTTCGCTTGTAATCAAACAGGATGTACTGCAAATTTCAACTATAATCATTATCATTTGTAGGTTTTCTAGATTTGTTGAGTCAACTTACTGTAGTTGGTCCAGTCAGTAAAAAGGCCTTTCATAGTGAGTACGCTTATCCGTTATCATTCGACATTTTGTAATACATGAACTGTACCTTATCATTACAGTCCGTTTTCGATCACCGATTAATCACTGAAAAAAGTAGTAAAGATTACTTCAATGACACTCACTTGTCTAGCATTAGGTCATCCTCATAACTTAGCGCGTTGTTTACATTTTAACTTGATTCCAGTGTAAAAGAAACTGCGCTTTGATACTGTAATGTCACTTTCTCTGGGAAAAAACACGTTAATTATTATTGACATCAATATAGTAATCAGTGTCGTGTTCATTAGTCTTGTTTACTTGAAAAGCGCATGATTTCTTTCTCTTTTTCAGAAAGATTTGCTGAAATGAAAGAATGCAAAGGCAACTATTTTGTTACAGTAATTGAGGACGAAAACACAAATCAGATTGTAGGATGTGCATCGCTTGTATTAGAACACAAATTTATACACAATACAGGAAAGGTTTGTATTCTGCTCTAATTTTTTGCCATCCCATATACACCGTAAGGTACTAGAACTAGGCGCTCGCCTCACCCCCCCCCCCCCACACCTGGCCTAAGTAGGGTGGGGTTCCTGCCCACCACGTAAGGTAATACATCTAGGCGCCCGCCTCTCCACCACCCCATCCCCCCCCCCTCCACACACACACACCTGGCTTAGGTAGGGTGGGGTTCCTGCCCCCACTACAAATAGACATTCTGCTGACCAAATTGTTTTCTCACATTGGGCAACTCGGCATTACCAAGCTTTTATTCTGAATGACCCATGCCCAAGCATGTTCTACGGAAAGTCTTTTCTGTACAAATTTCAACTGCAGAACAGAACAGCAGAATAAATTTTCTGTAGTGCACTAATTTTTAATTTGGAGAAGGAACACCAGCCTGAACTCCTCTACACTCCTTCCCTGGCTGCAGGCTTAAGATTGAGTGAAGAATTGGACTAACTGTAGACTGATTAAAAGACCTCTGGCGGACCAAATGAACGCAAAGTCAAACGCTGTCACAACTGATTTTCACACGTTCCCGGCAAGACTTTCTTGTTGCCTGCTTAAACTTATTCGCCACTGTATCTTTACAGAGGGGGAGAATCGAAGACGTAGTAGTCAGTAAAGAATACAGGGGCAAACAGCTGGGCAAGTTGTAAGTAAAGATTTCTTACGTGTTATTAATGTAGGCTTCAATTATAACATTCGTTGCTAAATATTCGGTAAGTTTAGTTTGATCACTGACCAAAAAACTAGAGTTTATTTTGCAAGTCAGATGTACATGTGTGAAGTGGTCCCTGCTTCGTTCCTTGTGTGCGTCTAGAGCGAGAAGACCTGCGCTCGGTTCTCGTATCCATTTCAAGACCTAGAATTGGTTGTTAGGTAATGTCGGGCACCTTTCGTGTTGTAGATTGGTGGAAGCAATGACATTATTGGGCAAAGCACTTGGAGTGTACAAGATGTCACTTGAATGTACGACGGAGAAAATAGACTTTTATGATGCATTTGGGTATCACACCGATGGAAACAACTTTTTGGTTCAACGCTATGATAAATAGTCCTGTAATGTGTTGTAGGCAATGTAACCAGATTGTTTTATCACTGAAACACACATATTTTGTGAAATAACTTTACCATGGTGAATTATAAATTACGAATTCGTTTTCACAGTGCTTGGTTTTAGCAACAAAAGGGAAAAATATGTTAAGTTCTTAATGCACAAAACGGCGGCAACATGGTAAATATTATTTGTACTGTTACCGTCAGTAGTAATATGCTTTGGTTACCTTTTTCTGTGAAAACATATATGAAACTTTTTCAGAGCTTAAAAAGCAAACCCGGATATGGAACTGGTTGTCGGTTAACCTGGCATTTAAATGTTTTCCAGATTGAGGAAAACACAGCATATATTTATTTACGTTTATGGTATATTTATACAAAGCGACACTGGGACCAGAACCAATATTATACAGAAATATGGGGACAGAGACTAGGCAGGATGGGGACAGGGAATGTAATGAAAACTAGTTGGAGCACACTAATTCCTCTGTTCCGCTCCTCGTGCGGTATGAGGATAATATTAGTGCGCCATTAATCCTGGTCCCGGTCTTGTTTTCGTTGACGTGTTGTGTATAGATACCATGATATGTATTGTTTAAGTATCGCAAAGTAAAAGTTTGTGATATTAAAAGCCAGTTCAGTAATATCTCTGTTCATTTAAATTTACTTTTGTTACAATTTTTTGTGACCTCGCACATTAATCCCAGTCAAAGTTTGTGCCAATAATTTTCAAATTAAAAACAAATCTAATAAGTCAACTGAGCGCTTCATGACTCATTTGAAAGGTAGATTGATTTTGATGTAAAGGATTCTGACGGCAATGACCGGGCGCTGATCGTATGCGGGACTCTGGTCAGTACCCTTATTTGATTACGGAGGTATAGAATTTACAGCTTACAGGATCAGCTATCATCCTGATTCTATGCTTTCAAAATCAATTTGGGCGGTTTCTGAAAAAGTCGAGTAATATTATCTGAACTTTCCAAAATACCTCACAAGACTTTTTTTGGATTGAAAGCATGGTGAAATTTCAGAATACTTAGTGTATTGGGATAAAACAAATTTGGGAAATTAGAAATTTTAGATTTGTTAGAATAAGTACATTACTCTAATATTATTACTTTGTGAATATAATCTCTGTACATGTTCATTATTTATAATACAAATTGTTACCTGCTTTGTATAATCGGTTTGGGAGCATTATCAACATGACGTGTTGAGATACGGTAAAGCAATGGGTATTCCTATGTTAAAATGTACATTACAAAAAAGAATCTCCAACATTGTTAAATATATTTATTACACCTAAAACAATCCAAGTGTTACGAATTATTTTTCAAACCTACAAGAAACTATCCGAACTGGGACATAGTTACATTTTCTTGTTTTATCAAAAAGCGGACAAAATACAAGGATACCACAGAATGAGACCAGGGGTTGATTTAGCCGCAACCCTTCACAAAAAAATCAATGCTTCAGAATCAGCCTTGAAGTTTGTACGGAGGATTTTCATACATTTCATACACAAATTCTTCATTGAGTGAAGCATCGTAATAAAGTCCGATGTAATTAATTTCAAGATGAAAAGGTCCAGTGTACCCGTCGGATAGTGTTATTCCGAGGGACTTAATACTTTCCAGTTCCGACATAAGATTTTCTTGTTTGTCTTGAATACGTGCCTTGTAAGACAAAAAAAACTTGTTGAACGGTATCTGAAATATGAGGGGATATTATCACTGATAACATTTATTTTTTGTCCCGAGTTTGTGGGCTGCAATTGAAAAACTGAAAGGGTAGCTTATTTTAAGAAGAGCAAAAATAACTCACAAACGTCTCTTGCCAATACGGACCTCCACGAGTGTACAGCGGGTAATTATACTGGTCAAACCACTGCAGGTCATAGTGTCGGTGCATTTGAATGAGCAGTTTATATTTTCTCCCATCGCCACGTACGCGGAGCATCAATGTATTGTAGCGAGACCAGTCATAAGGTATTTGCCTATTGAACGATTTCTACGATAAGGAAATACAGTTCAGCATCAAATGTCGATAAGAGTAGATCTAGTTAATTTAGCACAAGATCTGATACCCCTTGACAAAATCGTTTTAAAATTTTATCAAATGATTCGACAATAATACTTTTCATTTTACCTGAAATACCATCACACATGAATTATTTTTTTTAAAAAAGGTCTCTGCGAAGTGGCGGATGTAGGATTTCCCAGATCATGAGATGGTGGATGGGCGCCAACACCCAAGGTGGTGGGCGGGAGGGGGTGGCACCAGCTTATTATTTGGCCATTTTCTTTTCGAAAACTGCATGAAAATGAAAGAAATTGGATCGGGGGGGGGGCGAGCCCTCCCCCCTTGATTCCGCCAATGACAGTAGATTGACTAGTGGTTATGAAATAGTTGCCTGTTTATTTTAGTGTTATTTGCACAATGCAAATTATGTTTATTCAAAATAACAATTTGTTGGGTTGCTTATGTCTATCACTGAGCAGAGGAATCTTTTAATCGAGAGCTCATCGGTTCTTATGAGACCAGTCAATCCACAGTCGCCTCCATTTTGCAGTTTTGTACTTACAAGTAGCTGTGGGCTTGAAATGTTGGCATAACCAGCATAATGAGTTTTCCCATCCTTCGGCACTCTTGTATCTAAATATCCGTGAAATATACCCGTATTGTTTTTTCCAAGCTCAAGCTGGGCTCGACTATAGCCTTCGTTATTGTCGCCGTCTACTGTAGTAATCCAACCACGTAAGTTTTCTTTGGTATCAAACTTCCAAGCAATTTCGTAATCTCCAGGCAGACGTGGTATTAGTGAATCCATGCGCCATGCGTGCTTATGCTCCTCCGCGAGTTTTTTAAGCTCTGGAACAAAATCTCTTATGTTCCGCTGAAAAAGATAGAACAAAATTAATCAGAAACAAGACCACATATTCCTTATCTCAGACAACCGTCCATCTGTCGTGGGGTCATAAAGACAAGTGACACGGTGTTGGTAGTGCGTGGATGCTGGTTTATTGCAGGGGAACAAGTTGT
>JBCAUG010723866.1:0-12395 GCA_038406175.1 Haplosyllis leylae
CTACATTGCGTTTTCATTACAAATTGATCTCTCAGGTTCTTCCACCAATCCTGTATAGTCTTCACTAGATGGGCAATATTTTAATAGGAATGCCGTCATATTACTCAATATTTTACCCTACTATTAGCACATGTCAATGCATTTATCAATGAATGACTGCATAACACTTACCCTCCTCCCCCAAAATAGCCGCTATCTCCTCCCATTTCTCCATTTTCCTGTCCCTGTTCTTGAATCTAGGGTGGCTCTTATCAACCATCCAACAATTCTCCCTCATCAGTTCAATTAACCATAGTTTTTGTTGGATAACATAATTTGCATTGTTGTTCGCCATGCTGCCTAGATCTACCTCCAAATGATGCTATTTTTCACACTCCTCATTAATAATTACCCGCCTCGTATCTTAAGTAACGTCTTTAGATGTTACTATGCAGACAAAATGACGCAAACCCAATGATAACAACAACAAAGCCATGTGTATGAATCAGAGCTGTATTTAGGACATGTAAACAAACCAAAATCGCTTAAATAATCACTCCCAGAATGGTATAACAAATAGTTAATATGAATGAATGAATCGCAATCGCTAAAGTCCACGCATATGCGCAATCGCAATCGCAATCCCAAAGAAAAAAGCTGATGTGAAAGGTCCATCAGCTAGAATTATTCGTTAATCAAGTGAACTTCACGTACCCTCAGCCATTCTACCATGTTTTCCTCCTTCTCATTGTCGGCGGAAGTGTCGAGAATGAGTCTGCGCGTTAAGTGCGCCTTGTGGTAGCGCATGAACACGTCCTTATTCTGAACGTACTTCAACACTAGTAACTACAACAAAATACAGTAACCATAGAGATAGTGACGTGTCGAGAATGAACGCATGAACACGTCTTTATTCTAGACGTGTTCAGCACTAGTAACTGCGAAGAGAAAACATTCATATTCATTACAATTAACGTCTTTATTCTGAACGTACTTCAGCACTAGTAACTGCAAACAAAATACAGTAACCATAGAGATAGTGACATGTCGAGAATGAACGTGTGAACACGTCTTTATTCTAGACGTGCTTCAGCTCTACTAACTACAAAGGAAAAACATTCATATTCATTACAATGAAAGTCTCTTATACCCGTTCACACCGAGCGTCAGCATCAACGCAGAGTCAATGCTGCGATGAAGTTAGCAATACAGTACCATTCCGGAGTCACTCTATTTGTTTCCATTGTTTTCAATGAAACCAATATCACTAGTGTCATCGCAGGGTTGACTTTGGCATTGACGCTGACACTTGGTGTAAATGGGCCCCTTACACGGGTCTTTCGCTTGGACTGTATCTTCCAATTAACCACCAAATTTTAAATGGTCTGTGGCACAGCCGCACTCCATAATAGTCCTAATGGCTCAATCACACTGACAGTGGCCGAGACCGAGACCTAGACCGAGACCGATAACAAGTATACAGAACTCAATGGGAATCTGTGTTGTTATCAATCTCTGTGTAGTATGAATACCTCCCATACAATTCCATAGAACCCAAATGTATTCGGTCTCGGTCTAGGTCTCGGCCACTGTCAGCGTCATTGAGCCATTATTCTAACATTGGAAACTGCCACCCACTGAAGACCCATCGCTAACATGTGGCTCCATTATATCAACAAACACCCACAGTGTAAGGTGTAAGCTGACTAATAAACTAGGATTTCTACTCATCACTACAAACGAGCTGTACTTACGACGTCTCTGAGTTTCTTCTCGACCTCCTCCGACGTTAGCTTCTTGCTGAGCGGAGTTTTCCTGAGCAGCATATCACAGTAGTTGGCGAGGAGCTCGGGGCACTTGGACTCCGGGTGCGTCTTGGCGCCGACGCCCTTGTTCTTTGACGGCAGCTCGAGGCGGAACACTGACGTGTCGTTCACCACGTGCTTGTACGCCTGCAACGGAAGTTGCTTACGCAATATATATTTTGTGTGTTGGTTACGAATCTTGCTTAACATCGTCTGCATTTACGACTGTGTCCAGAGTACCTCGATTTCTCGTCGCTTGATGCCAGGTACCATGGTCCATTCAGACCTGCGATTTTTCCAACCTGAACTATTGGGTGAACTAATAGTTGAATAATGTGTTGTGATTTATCCGTATGTGTTTGTACACAAAATCGTAATCGTAGTAGTTTTAGGTTGAGAAAATAGCTGGTGTGAATGGACCATTAATCCATGAAGATAACCACATTGCAAATGCAGACGTTCAGTGTATGTTGTGAGTAACCTAAGCTTTTTATTAATTCATGCAAGCTTAGTTTTATTGCACTATGTACTAAAGCACTAACTAATTTGCTAATATAACGATGATTTAGATAAATTCATATGGTAACTTTACCTCTGCACAGATATTTAACAGCCATAAATTAAAGGGGGGGATAAAAGATATTGATCAATCAAGTCCAATTTTCTTGTCATTCAATGAAGAATAAACTTATTTACATGATTCATTGATTAAATCAATCAGGTCATTTCAATTACTTAATGGCATAATCTTTTTATCCACTAGTCGTGGCCCTTAACTGAAGGTTACAGGAAGGTTATGTTTTCAGTTTGTCAGTTCAGAAGGGGGGTACCCCAGTCTCTAGTGGTCCCAGGTCCTTTCTGGGGGTGCCCCCTAGTCCTGTCACTGGGCCTGTCCAAAGTCCTGCCGGGGGGGGGGGGTACACCCAGGTAGAACAGGGGCTGCCCCCCAGACAGACAGGGGGTACCCCTACCCCTCCCAGGCAGGACAGGAGAGAGAGAGAGAGAGAGAGTAGTTGCAATGCCGCAGGCAGAAAGCCTCTTGCGGTCATGCAGGAGGACTTTCTTATTTATCAGGGATGTTCCGAAAGGACAGATGGAACCTTATCTTAAGTTCTATGATTGATTTGAATATGTACACAATTTATATAAATTTATATATACACAATTGTTCCTTGCTTTCTCGAACATAGTATGGTATTTATGGTCAATGAATCTTTAATGATAAAGAGCTTTGTTAGTTTTTTGTTAGTGTCACAGCACACATAGCCCCAGCCTAATGAACCAACTCTGTTCGAAAATATCCTGCCAATCTGGTTGTATATCGCTATTTTCAACTCTGGCACAAACTTCTGTCAAAGAACATGATACAAATGCAATAATCATCAGTAACAATGCTTTCTTGTTTAAATTTCAAAATAAAATTCCTTGGTTCCAGAAGATAGCATGTCGTGTTTGACTGTGTGCCACTGACACAAAGAATGTGTCACCTTACCAGAACCACACTCTACAAATAAAGTTGCTACAACTACAAATTTCAGGCGTTTCTGTTAGACTGCACTACATGGTATCAACAGTATGCTCACACCAACTTCTTATCTGGCATAAGAGTTAAAACTTCACCACACGTGTTCAAATTCCGACATTTTTTTAGGTTTGGGAACTTAAAGCATAAATGACCTCAGGTGACAAAATATAAGTTAGATATACATTCTTTTGTAGTATATTAGTATTCTCAAAAAAATCCCTATGTAAGGCTGAATTAGTTCACGTAAGAAGTGATCATTGTGTACGACCTCAAAAATTCAGCTCAATGTTTACATTAGGGCAGAACAATACCATTTGTATGAATTTGCTGAAACTATGTAAAAGGAAACTAAACATCAACACCAAGCTCCAGTTCGTGTGTGAACAAAATATCTAAAACTGCAAGTAGCTAATTGAATTTTTTAAGATCTGACCTTGTCTCTGGCAGTAAGGAATCTCGGGTCGTCGACGAAAGCTTCTTTGACTAATAAACTGAACCTATTGAAGAGGATCAGGAGCTGATCGACGTACTTCTCAGAGTCCTGAAATAAACAAAAGTAAACCAAGTTACAAGATCAGGAGCTGATCCACGTACTTTTCAGAGTCCTGAAATCAACAATAGTAAACTATGTTACAAGATCAGGAGATGATCGATGTACTTCTCAGGAGTCCTGGAACAAACAATAGTAAACCATGCTATAGAATCAGGAGCTGAACACTGTACTTATCAGAGTCCTGAAATAAACAATAGTAAACCATGCTGTACAATTAGGAGTTGATCGATATACAATAGTAAAACATGTTACAGTATCAGGAGCTGAGTCCTCAGAGTCCAATATAAACATTGCTAAAGGGGTAATTTGTTATTAACCACTTTTGAATGTTTTTGCTGTAATCATGGCAAGGTACTATGGTGAAGTAAAACTGTTGCACGTATAGTGACTTCAATGTCATCCTTATAACGTACTGTTGTTATGATAACTCACTGTAGTTACAGTAACCTACTGTTGTTATGGTAACTCACTGTGGTTACAGACAGTAACTTACTGTGGTTATGGTATCTGCTGCTGCGTGCATGTCGGCTAGTCCGGCGCTAATGATGTGTTCCTCCAGGTCGTGTAACATAGGCGTGATTCCATCCGGTACCCGGTCCATTAGACTGAACATCAGCCGCAACTCTACACAAAAGAGATGTACAGTGTTAAGTGCACAGTGCAAGGATTTCACAACATACTAATGAGATCAAAATAGTTTGACAAGATTAAAGCCACAAAACATGTTTCACTGTGATGGTTTCTTCATCCAGAACTTGAATTTGACCGGTACCAGGAATGAGGGTGAGACTGGTCTAATGCCGAAGTATCGGCACTGGTACAGGTAGAGCCCAACTTTCAGTGTGAAAACATCCACGTAATATACAGTAAGCCATTTCTCCCTGTCCCACTACTGTTCTCATTCCCGGTCACATTCAAGTTCTGCGTGAAGAAGTCATGACTCTTACAAATTTTAAGCTGAGAAGCAATGTCTGTGGGATACACTAATTAAGACTATTGCTACACAGTGTCTTTTCCATCCAACTTACTTATCATTGCTGCATTAAATTCTACACGAGTTTGTCGTTGAACTTACTTTCTGTTTCATTGCTTTTGATCATGCCGGCGCATTCTGCAAGGATTGTCTCTTTGAAGGCTGTCACTAAAACGTTTACACAGCATTCCGTCAACTGCAAACACATTGAAACGAGTTTAATGAACCAATACATATCCTATTTACAGCCAATATTTTTGTTCTTCCTTTTTTTCACATTCCTTTGTTCACGTCAAATTACCACAAAGAAAATGTTTAACACCCTTGTGAATGGATGCGTCTCTTCTACTGCCAAAATCTTAACAGATGGCCTCACAAAGGAGTTGCTACTGTACATGTATTTAGGTTCACACGTAAGGAAATTCAGTCCGATACTTAGATCGATAACAAATGGGTTGAATGTATTCCTTGGTGATGTTCACACAAAATTACCAAGTGTGAACACCCTCATTTGTTGCCATGTAACCCATTTTGCACATCGGACCGAATTTCGTTACGTGTGAACAAAGCATTAGGGTCCGTTTATACTAAGCGTTAGCATACACTACGATGACACTAGCCATTGATGATCTCACTGAAAATAATGGATTCGCTCCAGAATGGGCAGGGCTGCAACCCCATTCTGGAGTGTCTCCATTTGTTTTTGTTGTTTACAATGAGACCAATATCGCATCGTTGACCCTGTATTGACGCTGACCCTCAGTGTAAGCAGTTCCTCAAAATTCCCCCCGAAGGAGGGAACTTATCAAATGAGAGTATTTGTACTCACAGCGGCTACTGAGTTGCAGCCTTTCCTCGTCTCGAGGTAACGCATGGCGCGCTGCTCCTCCTCTTTGAGCTTGGTGTCGGCGTACTTCATGTAGTTCTGAACGCCATTGGCGGCGAGGTACTGCGGCGCTTTCGTCTTGTAGAACGCCTCCGTCGCCTCGATGTACGCCGCCTCGAAGTTCTCTCTGTAGATTTTTAATTTGTCTTCTACATCACTACTTAAGTTTACTGAAAGAAAATCACAACCAATTTGACGGTACTATAGACATAGCGGATTTAATAAACAGAAAAAAATAGTGTGAACTAGGCCTCGCTTGTAACAAATTTCGTTAGAAATTTTTAGAAAATATTTACGAAACTTTTTTTCTAACTACAGCATGGGATAAATTCTGATTTAAAAAATTGTACATTACATAAACTCAAATTATATTATTCAAGCTGTGAATGAGCAAATTACTGATTCGAAACAAATTTTGCTATATCTATTAATTTTCAAGTCTTTCTCGAATTAAGGAAACCCATTTAAAACTTCAAGTTTTCACAAATTAGCTATCAGTTGATGGAAGTTTATATTAAGTTTACAAACTTTTCATCGTCCATCACAAAATCAAATTTGATTCAATCTATCTTAATAAACTGTTTTCAATTTTTGGTACTCAACAGTTTGAAATACAGAGCTCTTTAGAATTCTCAAAAAAAAATCTTACCATAAGATTCTCTAACACCTATTACTAATTGTGTGTCGAAACCTTCGCCGTTCCGTTCTGAGTGAACGAGCTTCATTGCACTGTCTTGTAGCCGCTTCTTAATGTTGGAGAATATACTTTGGTTCCAACTGTCTAACATGAGCTACAAGTCATAGATTTAAAAATGTTAGTTTCTAAAACATCTGGTTCTAAATGTCTAAAGTGCCCCACTAATGTTTGTTGTATTCACCATCATTTTGAGTGGTTATGTTCTTCGACTAAAATACTTTTTGAGAAAAAATAGATTTTTAAATTACGACAATTTTAGAAGTAACATTTGATCGAGATTAAAATCAGCAAAATATGTTCTGAAGTCGAACAGTTCTCACCGATGTAGATATGAATATGCCTTTACCGTGGGACTTCCTTTGAGTGGTTTTCAAAGAGATTTGGCAGTAAAGGAAAGGTGGTCGCCAATTGAGTAAAAATGACACGGATACTAATCATGGGACAAGATATCAATTTTTTAGCCGTAAGAGGAGGCTGTCGTAAGAGGAAGAGTGCTATCAGCTGGCTTATGGCCTTATCTAACACCAGGGTCCTCGACCTTCATGGTAGACGGCTCACAGTCCGACAGAGGTGACTCTGAAATAAGGTTGTACTTTGCGCACCTTCCTGACGATACTCTCCTCGCCCTGTGTTTTCTTCTGCATCGTGCTGTGCGCCTTCCCAGCGAGCGCCGTCTCGAGCTGTCCGAACGGCTTGGGCAAGTAGTCGCACTGCGTGAAGAACTTGCCCCATTCCGCGATGTACGCCTTCAATAGTGCGGAATCCTCCTCGTGCGTTAATACTCTCTGCAAAACACAACAGTAATGGTATGTTTACACGTTCCGACGCCGTGCCCGTCACCGTCACACTCCCCGTCAAAGTTTAACATTGTGCTAATGGTGACGGGCACTCTGACAGGTCTGAAACCCATTCTGCCCGTCAACCATTAACACAATACTAAACTTTGACGGGGACTGTGACGGGCACGGCATCGGAATGGGTAAACAAGACCTTAATGGTCAGTTTCCCATTGTGTATTGAGGCGGACTTTAAGGGTTGTTCACAGCAAGGATAATCGAATGCAAAAATGTCGCTGTGAAATTCCTGTGTCTTCATCATAAAATCTCTGTAATGATGACGTGAATTAAAACACGTATCTATGTTAAATGAAATACACTTAGGGTACAGTCACACCGTATATCTGCGATATTAACGTCGCTAACAGTTTGATTTACTGCCTTTCGAGGAAGGATGATAGATAAGTCGACAGTCAGCAGGTGTCGCACCAGAGGTGAATATGAGGATCCCGGCTGCTCATGTGTTTTGTGTCCTGGACGAAAAGTCGCAGAAAACAGTTGACATAGAGCTGTACCAATATTTTTACATAACACTTCGGTACTTAAACTAAACTCAAGTAGTTTCCGTATTGTGTCAAGCAGGAACCTATTTTACAAATGTTTTTGTTTATAGCTGCTCAGTGGTGACTACGCTCCTTCAAGTTATTACCAAACTAACTCGAGTTGTTGCCCTTCATTTTTGGTTTGTTAAGTCCCTAATTCGAGTTACTTCTTTAGTAACTCGAACCAAATACAGATTTCACCTTCAATAAGGCGAGAAATAGCACATGCCCTTGTCTGCTGTGCCCATAAATGTGTAGCACCTCGTGTACCTCCGAGACATCGTTTCCCCAAAATCCTACATAAGGTCTAGATTCATTCACATCTTCATGCATTGACGTTTTAACTGGATCCAGAAGCGTTTATTTTCATCGTCTTTTTCCTTGGGTGAGAGCTGATTTTGTTAGCAAAATCAATTTATTTGAGTAATTCTAAATCTAATCAATAGTTTTGTAGTTAATTATTTTGACTCATATTGAGTTGCTTTGTAATGATGGTTAAATTATTTACTTAAGAATACTTTCTTTGGTTGCACAACAATAAAATAGTCTAAAGCAAATCCTGAACTATTCCTTGGTTACTTGCGCATCTAAAGCCTTATTCACATGTACTGACACCGAATATTGGCCCGTTGATGTTTTACTGTTGTGTCAATGGTTAATGGACAAAATGGGTCTGGGACCCATTCTGCCCGAATTTCAGTCTGATTTTAAAATCGCCATTAGCACGATGCTAAAACTTTTATTGGGTCGTATTAGAATTAATTCGGTGTCGGTACGTGTGAATAAGGCTTAATTGCTGGCTCGTCGAGTCAGCACAGTGATTGAGATGGGCGTTTTGGTAAAATGCCTTGCCACTTCTATGATAAGTAGGTCTACTTTAAGCTGCAGTCATTAGTGGGAATTAGTTTACACAGGATGTTGCCATGACCTCATTTTAGATTTACGTGCCAGCAATTGCGAACGTTCAACGACGCAACGTCATGTTTTAGTTGCTTCGTTAAACTGTGGAGCTGAAAAGAGAACCCTGGAACAATTGATCTAAAACTATCGAGTACTTACAGCTTGTGCTTGTTTGATGAAGTCGATTATGTCTTCGTGTAAGGCTGCGTGTACTTTGTTCGCTCCCTTCTCGTCCCATAGACACACAGAGTGCACAGACCTGTAACGGACACGGGAGCAAGTCAAACAATTATTTCCCATTTTGATACAACATTACTCACAAATGTTTGCTCCTAACTCACATAAACAATAGATCCAGGTTCTACTTGTGACAAATTTGATTGGAATGAGCAACCGGTTACACCAAGCAGCACTGACAGCAATGTAACAAGAGGCCTTTGAAAGTCAAGGCAGAGGGTTGTGGCTAGAGGTGGGAAGGTGTTTGGGCCCTTTTCCCTGGCAGGTCCTTCTTTTGTGGGGGTGGCACTATGCCTGTCCCAGTACACTATGGGATAACTTTCCAGTACATCATGGGATAGCCACCCCCTCCCCAATCCCACCTTGTGGACAGATTAACAGACAGAACTGAAAACATTACCTTTGCGTCGAACTACGTACGCAGTCGGTTAAATCCAGGTAAATGATTTCTGATGATCTCATTAAAATTCAAATAGGACAAAATACAAAAATTAGCTAACGATTTGTCTGCCACGCTAATATTTTTTCATTATTGTTGATTTGCAATCATTTCAATGAAATTGCAAGTTTTGTCAGATTATTTATTGCCATAATATCCTTGGAAGAGATTTGAGTCCGTTAAAAATTTGGACTCTTTGTTAAGTTTAGTTACGAGTTTTTTCGAAAGTGAAAAATATCAAAAAAATGATTCTCTTTTATTTGACCCTGACCATCAGATGACCTTGACCTATAAGGAAGTTTTCATGGAATAGAAGTAAAGATAAAGTCAAATGGCATTTTCTGCATTTGACCTTGACCTTATGACCTGGATACTCAAACTTGACCTGATATGGTCAAGATATATTTACATGCTCACTAAAATTATTACCTGTCCGCACACGCGGATGGAAAAAAATATAAACGTCATTAAAAAGTTAAGACAGAAATAAAGAATTGAATCTGACCAGAAGAGATCCTGCCATTCTGAACGAGTTACTGGTTCTTGTCGTAAGAGCTTCAGGACGGTCGGTCGCATGGACGGCCATTTGTCCTCAAACTGTAGCTGCCCTTGTGCCTGGAAAAGAAAACACACGTGACATATTAAATGCAATTAACCTCTATTTTATCGTCACCTTATTTCAGGATCAAAGTTCCTGCGACGGGAAGTGAAATTGACACCATGCTTCATAATTGCCCATGATTGCTGTAGACTCGTAAAGAAAGTCAAGGGTTTTAAGAATGGGAATGTAGCAGCTATTCAGATCAACTGTTTACTATTGGAATATAGAGACAACATTGGGACAAAATTATGCACTTGGCAATGCTGTCTTTTTATGAGTATTCGAGAAGTTTAATATTGCATAAGCAACTTTATATATTTTGACCGACCACGTACGTAGTACGGGGGAAGGTAATGTTTTCACGGGTGTTTGTCTGTCCACGGGGGCAGGGGGATAGGGTACCTACAGGGGGTCCGGGGAGGTAGGGTATGTCTTGTCCTGGTCCTACCCAGTGGGGTAGGTTTCATCCTCTCTCAGTCCTGCCTGGGGGCAGAGGAAGTACCCTGACCAGGTGACCCTACCCTAGTCCCCCTGGACCAGATCAGGTGCCCTATACCTCCTCCCCTCCCCAGCTAGGTATGGTCCGGGGGAGGGGAGGAGGTACCCTGACCAGGTGACCCCCCCCCCCCAAGCTGGGTCTGGTCCAGCATGGTAAGGACTGGAGGCTGTGGTATTGAACGGGAGGTTCTCTTGTTTGTGTAATTTTCTACAAAATGATCCCAATATATTATTCTTTGGGCGGTTGATTCCCATCTACTGACGGAAAACTCTGGCCCACTGACTTGTCATGAAATGTCCAAAATAGTAGTTGGGTAGTTAAAGTTTTAGATATCGTTGGTCGTAAAACAGGGGTGACCAAACAAACGAGGGTAAATAAATAACCCTGGGGTTTCGACATCAACCACATAATGCTGATTACTTCTAAAGAATTGTTTCCCCTTCTTCAAAAGAGCAAACTATAAGGAACATACACACACACGCACGCACACAACACACATATTGTCTACCTAGGTAAACACACCACACATACACACGTAAAGAATGTCTAGCTAATTGATAGGTCCGTGTTTGGCCAAAAACAGAGTAAAAACGGGGAAAATTGTGCAATATCAGTGAGAGGTAGATCTTCACTGACTCAGATGTGTTTTTATTGACATGTTACTGATGTTCCGGTACTGGGTGTGTGAACGTTTTTACTCATTCTATCAAGCCTCTGAATGAACGGTTTGCCGTCATCTAACAAAATTTATAATTCCAACACAGTTATAAGACTAATCTTCCAAAAACATACTTCACTAAAAAGAATGTCCTGAATTGTTTACATAGACCTAGATCCACTGAAGTAAACATTGACGAAAATTAAAAACTTCCTCCTTTTGCCACACAACAAGGTGGTTTAAAAAATGCTCCAGATGTTTCCCCAAATCTGGTTTGAAAAATTGGGTCATCCTGAATTTGTAATCACACGGTATTGAAACTTTCAAAATTTTTCTGGCAATCCAAACAGTAATAACTGATGTGTCATCAAAATTACATGGTGAAATGGTGTTCAACAGAACTCTTTTCATCCATGTTGAATTTTCAAACAAAAAAACCGGCCGATAATTCTCACTTCATTACTCATTTTGAACCAATATATAGGACCAAACAGTAGTTGCAGAGGGTATATTACGTTTTTCGTCGAATAAATTGCGACATAAACCGAAAATAAACACAAAATAAAGGCTTTTCTCACCTTGAGCATATTAGACATTTTCTTCCATTTCTTTCTGATACTTAAAGTTATGTCCAACCTACACTCGTAGATCTCCAACATGTTCCATCTACTTTTTTCCATTAGAAAAATCAGGTTTCTTCATTGCTCAATTTTGTTTATGTTTATTGATGGCTGGTAGAAGTAACTGTGTGGTTTAACATCTGTTTGATTTGAAGAACTTCTTTTGGTTTTTTATGGGGACGCACAAGGAATTTTTGGTAAAAAGTTTCAATTACATCTGTAAAACAGATGTTGCAAAGGTTTCGTATTGTTATTGGGGAAATGTTCATACCTTTGAGTGGTGTTGGCCTGGATAGTACTTGGACATGGTACAGTACAGACTCTCCACAACAGATATCTCATTTTCAGGGGGAACTCAAAACTGTTGAGATATTTGTTGTCCAAATTCAAGGACAGAGACCCTTGGAACATCTATTGTACCATTCATGTAATCCACAATAAAGACATTGTGTTCAAACTTAGTAAAAGAACTGTTAAATCTTCAAGGGACTGAGTTCTGATGTTCCAATCCTGATAGTGCATTAACCTTTCTATGCATTTGAACTTTGGATTTTTGTCTCTCAATTTAGATCATGGATCTGGAAAAGTAGTGGTCAATTTGGATTCACATAGTTTTCTACCATATGTGCTCTGTTTGTACTCAAA
>JBCAUG010723877.1:0-12394 GCA_038406175.1 Haplosyllis leylae
ACAACAAGAAAGTTTAAGTAAGAGAAGTTTGAAAAAGTGACCCTCTCTAGGAACACAAGTGACCCTCTCTTGGAACAAGCGGGTCACTTTACCAATTTTAGAAATCTGTTCTCATTTCCAGAGATTACTACATAAACCAATGTAATAAGGCTTAATGAACATGAGATTAAGTAATTAGCATTTAGACTCATTTATGGTTTATTGAAATATAAAGGAGGGAAATTACAGGTAGTGACCCGGACTTGGAACACCTACTCTAAATGATAAGGCCCATAGTGGCTAAGCAAGGGTACAATTGGTCAAGGTAGTGGCTAATTGGCCTGGACTTTTTCTAAAGTCCACTTGTATGCATGGGTAATTCTTAAGTATCTCTTATTTAATTTCTCATGTCTGCACAGGTGTAGGGATGCCCTTGCCTTATAGTAGTTAGTAATGGCAGCAAATAAAAATAATGCTCCTTCAGTCCTGCCTACATCAGCCTCTGTGGTTACTTCTGCAAATACACAGGTAGCACAATTTACATTACTTTCTGCAGTGCCAATGCAGGCTCTAAATCAAAAATTGAAAAAGAGGTAAGGGAGAAGTCACCAAAGAAAAATATTTCTCCGCCACCTCCACCATGTAGGTATGCCTTGGAGATGTGGGTCAAGATGGAGATGAGCCCTGGTGAGTTTGCCCCTCCAGGAGAAAACTCAATCAGTGCTGACTTTACTGTAGACCTCCTCAATATGATCTACCCAGGGTGTACCAGAGCGTACATATCTGATGGGGTTACCGCATTGCCTTTTACAGTAAGAAAGGTACCCCATGTGCTGGGTTGTCTATCAAACAGGGGATAGAAGCCTCTGCCATCATAGGTGAACTCCCCACTTGGATGGGTAAGCTAGCTAGAGTTTCAGCTAGGGCAATCAGTATAGAACTAGCTGCTCAAGTAATTGCTGGGCTTAAGAAGTTGGAAAAGAAAAGACTCTGTAGGTTTGCCTGGAGTTGACAGAATGCTTATTAGCATTTTACCTTACCAACAGTCTCTCAACTACAGCCAAGCTTTTTGTACCATTGGCAGCTTCCTCCGCAACAGCAACTGCTGCATAGGGGAACTCCAATGCAGCTACAGGTGCTCCCACTGGAGCTCCGACTTTACTCCTATGTGGACTCTTGATGCCCGCCTACACGATGGATGACAAGGGTTTCACAATGGACATTGCCACTGGTGCTGGAAGGAAGAAGAAGATGGGTGGCCATGGGAGCAGGGGTAGTCATGGTTTTGGAGGTTGACAGAGTGGGTTTGAAACCACAGATGTCGCTTCTGATGCCTCTTCCATTGGGTACACCCAAGGGGGTTCCCGAAGGAAGAAAGGCAGTGTTTCCAACAAGGTGGCTCTGGTGTACATCTTCTGTGTGAGTTGCTCTCAGCATTTAAGCCTAGTTTCCCAAATCAGCATTTAAGCAGAGGTACTGCTTGTTAGCATGTTACTGCTCAGTAAGCACAGTTACACTGTGGTGCACTACCTTAAGTACTAGTCATACTTAGACCTTGATTGGCTCTGACTGACATCTTCAGCTATTGGCTACATATCTGGTTGAATCCTATGAGGCTCTCAACATTTAGAATGTGCAGTCAACAGCTGCATGGTAATTAGGGACCATGCAGATCCTCTGTTACCTGGGGTAAACTTCAATACTTGGTATTGAAGTTTAACTGTCAGTGGAGCTGGAGAATGCACATTTGATATCTCTCCTACTTTGAATCAGTGGGGAAGCTTGGGTCTACTGATGTAATCTTGAGTAGCTTAGAAACTACTCATCAAGTAAGCTTCTAGACTAGAGCCAAAATATTGTTAAAAGTAAAAGTCCAAATGTGTAAATCCTGCGTCTCTTTAGAGAACTCCAAATCCTAGTGCAGAACTTCAAAACTCAGACAGATGACAAAGTCAGACAAGTTTTGGTTGAACACTTTTATTCCTTACAATGCAAAAGCATTCAGGAATTAGTGTGCACCTTGTGTACTTTTTGTGATATCCTGTCCAATGCTTTCCAATGGTAGTGCCTCCAGTATCATCCAAGGTATGAATGATCAGTGAATGATCTGAGTAGGCTTAGAGCTGGCTGCCTTATATAGGGCTTACCAGGTTGCACCCAGTTATGCACCAATTTGGAAAAAACATTTGATAGGGTTTAGCTTATCTTTTGTTGAATGTAAACTATTTGACTACTTTTTCATAACAAAAGGTTATGCACTGGTTATGTAATATTGGCAGGTATTGCACAATAGAATCAATATCATTGGATCTGTCAATCATATCAGTACTGGTTCACATCATAGTCTCCAAGAATGTACCAAACTATCCTTTGGTCAGACAACTTGATTTACAATAAAACACATATTATTACAATTTGGCAATATTATAGTTAAATATTAGAACAAATACATTATATAATATGCTAGATTTACAAAGTACACTGGTAAACAACTTCAGCACAATGTCAAGGATGTTCATACAAGGTCTTATCAGTACACATACCATAGTTACTATGGTATGCCTCTATAAATAGAACATCACTGGTGTACGAATTTCGCCTGTCCATGTGGACATGCATTCGACCACATAACATCGCTGGCTTTTAAGATGACTTGCATGAAGAGCAAGTACATTAGATAAGATATAGAATGCATGTACACATATATACATAAAGTTACATCGCTAGCTTTTAAAGATACTCAATATATACAAATTAAATGATTTAAAGAAATTAATACAAGTTTAATCAACCACCAGCCAACCTTCCTTCCACGTCGTCCTATGAATAAACTATCAATTCAATTAAATCAGACAAAGAGTGAATATGGTATACTAGTACATAAAGAGTATAGGATTACTTGAATATAACTGTTATCTAATTACTAACAAATCAAGCTTTTACTTGGGTGAATAAGTATACATAGTTTCATACAATGGCTATTATTTGTACACCCTTTCAATATTGACGATTAATCACTATAGAGTATTGGTATGTCATTGGTTTTACAATATGAAAATTATACATAGTCTAATAAGTATTTGCCAAGTTTTCAGTTCATCCAGAATAATTTTATATAGTTATGTCTTGGTTACAAGGCTGTTACTTTTCTCAATTCCTATATAAAGACAAGATTTTCGTGACCATACTATCCTTCATTTTGGATGGTATTCACAACGCATTTTCTACACAACCATGAAGTCTACAGTTTCTATTTTGGCTTTAAAGTCATACAACAAGAAAAGTACTGATTTTAGCAATTGCCTTTCAATACTTTACATGAGTTTCTATGAAATGTATATATGAATACATGAATTAATCTTTCACAATTTTGATCTTGTAGGTACCATATACTAAAAATGGGAAAAGAATGGATTCCTTATAGAGCAATAGCCTCTCATACACATAGTCAAACCAAAGATAGACTGCTGACAGAAAAGAAATTAGAGAACCTCAAGAAACATCTGAAACAAGCAAAGGAAACTTCTGACAATGACAAAAGTTTCATTCATTTTTAATGACTCTCACACAATGTGTAGATGTTCCAGTCTCAAATAGTAAGCATATTTCTTCAACATCCTCGTCTTCCTCATCTGGTTCTTCCATCATATGAGTGCTCCAAGATTTGCCCGATTCTCCTGATTTGGTAGTACCTGGTACACCAAGCACTTCCACTCTTTACAGCACATCCCAAAACCATATGTTTGATGCACAATCACAACAGTCTTCAACTGAAGATACATCAACTGGGTGTGGATTGGATTGGATGTGTAATAATGACTTCAAAGAACTCAACAACTGATGTGTCAAGCTCATCAGATACTGGTAGAATGCAAGCACTGCCAGGAATTACAACTGTGATCAACTCAAATATATGGGTAACTATAACAACTTAAATAATTTTAATAGATTAGATGGGTTTTTGACAGGGTTTGGTTCACATTGTATATGACTTTAAAAATATTCCTTTTAATTTTTCCAGTTCCCAACAGGATGGCCCAGTCATGTGTTTAGCCTTGCTGTCTTTCCTCGTCAACTTCCCATGCCGATAGAGTGGTTGAAGTATAGGAACGTCAAAAATGCATATCATCCAGTATGCAATTGCCACTCTTATGAATGCGGATACCTAAATGACCCAGCTACAGCTTCATGGTATTTAGGTATATGTTCAAACAAATATCCATATGGTTTGTACAGATTTGTCCAAAACATTCTTATTGTTGATCTAGACTATATCATCCTGTTAGATTGGATTCAATCAATTGACAACTTTGCTCTCATGTCATATCTCTCTGACCTAGAATATTTTATCTATGACAAATTTCACTCCTTGCTCTTGTATCCCATTACTATGTTCAAGTTTACAAGATATAGCAAGAGGGTATGTGATGCAATTGAACTGACAGTCAAAGTCTTTGGATTAGCTAATCAAAGAGTCTCAGTCTCAGCAACAGCTTCACTGGGTGACGTAAATGGGCCATTTGTCTTTGATGCTAACACACAGACTGAATGGAAAAATCAGATCTTCTTTGCTATTCGTTCGGCCATAAAAAGAGATTATTTCGATAAATTCCTAGCCATTCACAACTATCTTGACCATACAAAGAAATTTTGCCCTGCATTTTAAACTAATACATGTTACACACTGTTTACTATAATGTACATAGTTGTTATACAATGGTCAAGGTAATACAGTCCTATGGCTAGCAAATGCCTCACAAGCTCATCTTCATTCTCCTCCAGAAATGTCATAACTGGTTCACTAAACTTTCCAGTGATCTCTGCAGGTATTTTCTTGCTGATTTGCTCCAGCTGGTTATCTGTCAGCTTTGGTAGTGACTTCCATAGCTGCTTGTACCCTTTCTGTTTAGTTTTGGCTCCTTCTCCCAATAATTTCAATGCTGCGTCCAAACCTTCTCTCTTGTATGTTGTTTGGGTTTCTTCATCTACATCTTCTTCTTCACTCGTGGATTCTTCAGTCTCTTCCTTTTTCTTGGATTTTTCTGAAGTACTAGGAGTGACTTCTGCTTCTTCCTCTACTTCAGGTTTGATGTCTCATGCGACTGAAGAAGTTCCAGGTATCATCTTTATGTAGATCACCTCATCTTCTTCTAGCATTATGGTATCCATAGCCTGGATCTTGCATGGTATTTCTGCTCAGTCAGTAACAATAAGAACTTCTATATTTCTTTCATCATCTATTTTACGTCTTGCTTTAACTGCTTTGTACACTTACAAAAAACGATACTTAACAGCACTTGTGCATTTTACATTTAGGAAAAAACTTGTACACACATGTGTTTACTTTGCAGCAAATTTCTTGGATATCATTATTGCACATTTTTGGAACCAACCAGGTTGTTTAATTTGACATTTTCACGGAATTCAAGATTATTCCGGTGATTTGTTGATACATGTGTAGGTTTTTACACACTGTGTGATATTTCCTTTATTTTAGGGTCAGTGAATTTGTGGTTTTTAGGTGATTTAAGTTTACACTTAAACCACCTTATAGCATCATGCACAGCAACTTCTTTTCAGCAATTTGAGACACTTTCCATTGGAATTTTTTTGTCAAATTTGGACTCAAGACAGCTTGGGAATCTCTTATGACATTTTATTGTCACTTTTGAAATTTGTTAACTTTTGGCAACTCCAGGGCAATTTGAGTATTTTGCCCAAAATGGGGTGCCTTTAGAAAATTAAAGTGTTCTCAATGAAGGACTGACAACTCATGAAAGTGTCTTCAGGTTTTAGCTGGACAGATAACCAGGCTATATGATGGTACCATTTTGGGGGGGGCGGGTGTGACATACTTAAGGGGGTGCTGTGGGCCATCAAAAATAAAGGTTGCATTTTTTGGGTTTTTTCGACACATTTGTGACAGCTACTCGGGACAGTACTCATCAATTTTGATGTCACATATCAAAGTGGGCAAAATTGGTCAAAATATGTTCTATAGACATTTTGAGTCTTTTTGGTCATTATCATATGTGACATCAAAATTGACATCAATAGGTGTGAACCTCACTATGTCAATTTATTTTTTGTGAACCTCATCCATAGTCCAGGTGTTTGATTTTTGACATTTGACATCTTTTTGACAATTTAATGTCTTTTGACAAGGGATCCAGAATTATCTGTAAAAAGGCCCTGGACATGTCTTTATGCCATCCTACCACTTTGGGTTCCACTTCTACTGCCTTTCTGCATTTCATACTTTAATTTAACTGGCACATTCAAATAACTGTCCTTGTGTATGGCTGAATTCACTGAATCACCCCATGAGGGCCAACTAAGATCTACTATGATTCTCCTTGAGTCACTCAACTTTTTGCCCTGGTGGACAGTGGTAATATTCCTGTGTTTTTAATGTGGAAATGGTGATGTCACAAATGGCCCAATTAGTGACCCTAGTTTCAGTTCTTTAATTGTATATTTTGTTACTTGATCTTCCCATCTAGGTGCTGATTTGTGATTCCACCATGTTTGTTCCACTGGTGTTTCTATCCTGTTCAGGGGCCAACCATATCTTAAAAATGTTGCCACTTCCCTGTCTGACCGAGATGTACACAAAGCTTTAAATAGTTGTTAGTTCCAGTTGCTGTGTTATTTGTAGTACACATGCATTCAATCTCCCGTCCTTTCTAATTGCCTGCACTGCTTCTAGTCGTTGGGCCCTGTCTATTTTGCACTGTGAATCAACATAACACTACATTAATGAAAATGATCCCCCCTGATGTTTTGACCCTGTGGGTGATTACATCCAAATAATGTGCTCCTTACTGACTTACTTGTGCCTGGGGTATTCCCCGTTTCTATTACACATTCATTTATTAATTCACCCTCACCACTATTTGTCCTCACTATCATGCAACTATCATTTCCACCTGGTGTTTACTGGTATCAGTTAATGTCCCTTTTTTGCTGGACAGTTTGGATCTGTTTCAGGGTGTTCCCTCCTCTTTCTGTGTGTTCCCCAACATGTGGCACAGATATGCATTATTTATACTGGACCTTCATCCATTTTTACTGTCAAAACATGTGGAGATGTCATCTCGTACTGATTTGTCTGGTAATTTTTACACCAGTAAACTTCCATGTTCTTCCTCCTGTCCCTGTCACCCCCTGATCCAGCTCCTAGTAGTATATTTTTGGATATTGTGTTCATCACAGTGGGCATTACAGTTTTCTTTTGTCCACAGGGCTTCCCCAGTTTCAATACTTTCAATGGTATTCTCATACAGTGGACATATATATATACATGACCAGTTCTTACATTTGCACAACCAGTGGGAAATGAGTATCAAAACTTTCAATCTTCCCATTCCCATCTCATGTGTACTCTCTTTTCTATTAACATATTATGTATAATTTTCATTTCACCTGCTACAAACATGTCAAATTCTAGGTTATCAAACCCAATTCCTTGATACTGCATTCTATGGCCACATTTCCTGTCTGACTATGTTGATACCTGACTTTCCATATTTTCCTGATTTCACTTTAGTTTTTACTGGATCACAGTCGCATTCGTTCCTACCTTGTTCTTTACTTTTTTCATCATATTCAAAAGAACTATTGATTTTTAATGGATTGTGTTTACTTGCTTGTGCCATGATATCTTATAGGATCACCTTGTCGTCTCGATCAATTAATTCTTGATCGTACTTGGCGACGGTCGGTCCACCATGGTTCCACCGTGGCAGGACCGTGGTGAACCGACCATCGCCAAGTACGATCCTTCTTCCTCTTCTTGAGCACGTCCAAACATAGCTGGTACTAAGTTCAGTTTTTTCAAATGCACAATGGACACGATCCCAGGTTGGGTTTTTCACCCCTTTGAATAGTCATTCGTTCTCCACCTCCTGTGTGCACTTTTGTGTGAAGCTTCTGTTTTCTGGCAACCAATTGTTGTGCTTTCTTTTGTAACTCTTCAAAATTAGGTTCATTGTTCCGCTCCATTTCCCCAGTGCTGACAAATGCCTCATTCAAATTTCACACCCAGGCTTGTTTTTCCATTGTTTGAATTTGTGAGTGTTGAGAGTGTCATGTTACCCACTCTTTGACATGTTTAACTTTGTTGGTTGCACCTGTGTCGTTTCTTTTTAAATTTCCATGTAATACTTCAGTTTGTTTTCCTTTAACTTTTGCTTTATGCTGTACGTCTTTTCTGTAGCTCTTCTATTTCTTTATTTTTGTGCTTCTAATTCCATCTGTAATTCCAGCTCTTCCTTCTGTTCTTCCAGTATTTCCCTTCTCCTCCTTGCTAGAGACCATTTCAATCCTTTTTTCCATTCTTTTTGCTCTCTGATGATTTCTTCTTGTAATTGCTCCAACTCCAATCTTCTGGTTGCCCTTGCTTTCCTATCTTTTGTGGCTTGGAGTTGTTCTTCATGCGTTTTCTTACTTTGTTCAAACACTTCATCTGACTCCAGCTCATGTGGTAATCTCAAATATGACATGCATTTGGCTAAATTGCAAAATGCTGATAAATTCTAATATATTTGTAGATTTGGTCATAATTTTTTCAGCCTCATTGAAGCAATAGAAGTATTTAAAATAATGAAATTTATCACAAAAGCACATTTGGCAGATTTAGCCCCATCTTTTGACAAGTTAATCTCAATATTGGCTCAGCAAAAAACCTCAAAATATGTCTCATAGTTTTTACTGTTATTCATATCTTTGGCCATAATTGTTTGGTTGAAATTCATTCAGCTGTTTTTCAGATGCAAATGGATTTAAATCCATTTCTCAGATGCTCCATAGAAGTCAATGCATGTTTTGTGATTTACAATCATTAAAGTTTCATGCACTCCCACCCCATCCCAGCCATAGGGTACCCCATACCCTGGTACCCCCCTCCCAGCTGGACCTGGCTCAGGTACCCCCTGCCACCCTCCAGACCTGGCCGGAGTACACCCCCCTGTGGACTGACAAAAAACTGAAACTATTACCTTCCATCATCCTTCGGATGCGGTAAATGAAGAAGAAATGAATGAAGAAGTAATTAGATGTTCTCTTTTTTCTTTCCAGGATTGTAAGTGCTGCCGTGAATCACACTTGGCGGCCAAACATGTAGTACTGCACGATTGTTACGAGGGCAACCAAAAAGTTGCTGGTCAGCAGGTCACACTCACCGTCAAAGAACCAAAGGAGTGCCAATGTTTCCCTTGCGCTATGTAGAAAACTGACCAAAACAACATCTCTTTCAATTCTTTCTGCTGAAGTATTTTCCAGTGTATCCATGATTATTTAATGATGCAATAATGAATGGAATGTACACCCTTTGTTGTTTTACGTACATACATGCTTAAGGAAATGAATAAAAAATCTAAGAAAATTGTTGCATCGTTAAATAGATCCATTGCTCCAAGGTAATTCGACGCATCGTGCATGATATTCAAGGGTTTATCTTTGAATGCATGAAATAGCAAAACTGATGTAAATTACCCAACCAGTGTACCTAATCAACTGTATCTTTCTTACATTCATTTTTAGCAGGACCGTAGAATTTTTTCACACGCTGTTTTAAGGTCTGCTTGCCTAGATTTAAAATTAATACACAGTGAGATTGATAAAAAAATTTGACAATCATTCCATGCCTAACTATCCATAGTACATTGCTGAAATAAACAAATTTACAACATCTGTCCGATGGTAATTTACGAAAACGAGAATAACTCCTCTTGTTAATTACGTGGAAAGTTGGCAATATAAAATTATATAGAATTTCATTGAATTATATAGAATTTATATACTACTTATAAAATCAATCGAAAGTCGGTAGATCTAATAAAGGTGATGTTTTCTTGTCTAGTGACGATGACATAACTCTGCTTTAAAAGACGTGGGCGAACAAAACATTCAGAAAATAGTAGCAGCGAGATGCTCAGAAATTTAAGAAAAAAATTACCCACGTTGATCTTCCAACAAAAACGAATTCTTAAAAAGGCTATGATTAGAGCAAGTTTTTGTCTGAGACACTCGCATGTGTCTGTACGCCTTTGTATTAACACCCTACACTTCTACATCACATTAGGCATATGTTATCTTTGCACCTGTGATATAAGTGTTACGTTTCAAGTTTTGCATCATTGTTTGTTTGCACTGTCTTGCCTTTTGCATCCACATTGCATGAGAGATTGATATATATCTGATATTGTGGGTAATACTGTGCTACATTAACAATTATTTTTCGCTTGATATTATCGCTAGGCCACTTGAATTCTGGGACAGTCTAAATCCATTTCTGGTAGTTTGAATAATAAACTTTAGAAATAAATTTGGCCTGCACATGAAATTGCATTATGGAGTCTTTTTTTTTCAATTATCTAAGAAAGAAAAAAAAAATTACAATTTAAAAATAAGATTCCTACAAGTTTGTATCAGTAACAAAGCAGCTGATTTGCTACTTTCACTTCCTGGAACGGGTAAAAACATTTAAAATCAAAAGCTTGCGAGTACATCCTTTACTGTGAAATAATTTGCGAGACACCAATCATCTTTGGATGCAGAGAGAAATGGACCAAAAAGAAAGACTTGAGGGGGGGCTGGTGATCCAAATGTGTTTACCAAAAGCTTGAGACAGAAATAGAAACAGTGAGTTTTATCGAGACCACTCACTGACTTAATGGCCAATACTGTTAAGAATTTGTTTCATAGCAAACCCGTAGCTTTCACGGTCATACTTATTCACAAAACCAAATGTTTGAAACCAACTGACAACAAAGAACCAACAGTTCAGAGACAGGACAATATTGATGGCGAACATTTTGGTAACGGAGTCATTAATGCCTGAAAAAGGGCAAACATAATTCCTGTTCATAGGTGCACAGGTTCTTGACCGCAGAATTCGCGATTTTACAATCTTGGGGAGAGTTAATCATTGAGAAACCAAAGAAATGTCGGCGGAGCAAATTGATGAATAATGTGAGGGAGGCACCCAAACGGACTTGAGCAAAACATACAGTCAGTGTTTCTTTACCCACAAACAACGTAATTAAGTTAGATTTATGTTGGGCTAAAGTCTATCTCTCTTTCTATTCCAAATGTGGCTTTTGTATGACTTCTGTTGTTGTGTTATAATTTTATTTCCCCTTTTTTCTTGTTCATCATGAATGAACTAAGTTAAAAAAGAACATGTTGTTGTATGAATAAATGAGTTTCTTTGTCATGCAACAATATTCTTCTTTTTCTATTTCAAATTATACATCAACACTGCATGTCTTTAAATTTCGCATAATTATTGTAAGTCGTTTTCAAACTGCTTTTGTTTGGGATTTTGGGATGCTCAGAAATTTAAGAAAAAAATTACCCATGTAGATCTTCCAACACAAACCAATGCATATAGTATAAAAAGGCTATGCATGATGATCAGCATTAATAGCTATAAAGCTGCAAGAGTGGGTCCGGTGAAAATAAAACCCCCTGTGGGTTAGGGGTCTCGTCAGGGTCGCCTTGAATTCAGTATAACCTTATCAGTACCCAGCTTCACTCTTGCTCTACCGATTTGAAGCTGCCTTCGTGCGGGGGAGGCGCTAAATATAGAAACAATTGAAGCTGGTGTGACTGTTAGAAGCCTACACACTTTAAAGTCAGACGAAAGGCCCATGACAAGAGTGCGATTTTGGGGTCCATAATATTTAAGGAGTCAGGCACCAGAACTAGTTGTGAAATTACCGAGGTTTAGAATTGTTTGCAACTTTCTTGAAGTGTCACCACCAAATCTCCATATCAAGCGATCCATTCTTTCCATCCCCACAGAGCGCAGGCCTAATAGATACAAATCCACTCGAGTGAAAATCACATCAATCATTCCAGTCCACTTCAACCTGCTCCACACCAGCTATTCCTGTCAAAGCGCGTCTGGAGGGGGCGACTCAATAACTTAAAACATCCCTGTGTCATTAAATTACAAGGGATCTCTGACGTAGATAGAGACGTAATCAAAAATAGAAGATTAGAGGAAGGCATTAATTCGAATCAATTGGGATTTTTTTGTTTTCGTAATCTTCAAAATTTGTTCAACTTCAACATTTTAGTGCAGTTTGCCTATACTGTATTTCTTAATTTTCCTTCAAATGAAATCTATCTGCTGCATGGTGTTTATATTTTGTGTTTCTTTGGTAATTCATTAACACTTTTCCATCCAGATTAAATAATAATAATAATAAATAATAGTAGAGGGTCTGAATTTCCATACGTTTTAGTTCTCACTTGATATTTATGCCAATTATTGATTGTGTGATAGATTAGACATACACGGTATTGATCCGCACTTGCTTACATAAACAATCGTGTTTTTCCTATTTTGGTTTTGGATTTTGCTGAATTAGATGAATTAGACTAATTCATCTAATTGCACATGGAT
>JBCAUG010723888.1:0-12394 GCA_038406175.1 Haplosyllis leylae
TCCACTGATAACATACCACAGTATTTACATGATTACTACGTGCTACGCAACTTTGGGATTCTAGCCGCTTTCAGAAGGCCAAACCCTGCCTTGATTCCCTTTTAACGTGCGGGGGATCTGGATTATCTATCATCTCTATGTTGACGCAGTAACTCGTGCTCTTGGATTAGAAGGTATCACACTGTTGACACTGGATCGTAATGTTGACCTGTCCATTCCCGGACAACGTGTTGACATGCGGTCCTAAACTTTTATTTAATGGACATCACAAAGATTTAGGAAGTAATTACTGCGGACCTATTATACGAAGACCATCGTTTCTACAGACGTCTCTGAATGATCTGCGTACCTTGATGAAACTTTAGGGCGCAATGCATTCAGAGTTGTGTTGATTTTACTTTGTGTGTGATAGACAACAGTTTACTCGGTGAAATGCCAATAGGTGTAAATATACAAAACACCACGACAGTTGTTCAGCCGTGAAATCAGAACTGTCAGTACAAGTTACAAAACCATATTTACGACTTACTTTACAAATAGAGTATGCACATTTCTATTTACAGAAATTAATACATGGGTACTGGTTTGTTACTCACAATATATTTAGTTGCATCTGTCGCCGGATAAGCGCGTTTTTCTTGTTGACTAGTAGGAACCACTCTTGCATCAACCGCTCCTCTTCCTCCTTGTTACCTGTTGTGACAATTGAGATATAATAAGGTTATTATCAGTGCGTATTAAGAAGCTGTAAAACTTACAATATTTTTGCGCAGAGCTGCAGACACTTCCGAAAATAGGAGAAAATAGTACTCTAATTGCCAGGACCTAAATGGGGTGGGCATGCAATCTGATTTTACGCTTCTTTGACAAATCAAGTACTCCATTTAGAGTTTTCTTGTTTCATGTGACATTGCACAATAGTAAGGGCGTATGACATACAAAGTGCAAATAATGGTTACCTTTGTCCATGATCTGTCTGAGCGACCACTCCACTTCTGCGGCTCTCTCGTCTATCTGTTTCTGTTCCCTCTCCAGTGCGGACATCTCTGAACTCACGTACTGACTTGTGTCCAGAAGATCCTATTAGAAACGATTGTGTTCAAAATAATTATCAAAGTTTTATCTTTTTCAGAGATGCTCGGCTAATTATCAAGAATAAAACTGCGCATTATGTGTTACTATATTAGAAACTAATCGCTGAAGCTTTTTCACTGTTATGTGTTCTTTGGTCTAACTTGAAACGAAACGTGCCTCTTCAGTTTCTTCGTCGTCTTCTGAATCCTCCTCATCTGGGCCTTCCCCGCTGCTGTCTAAGTCTGGCTGAGCAACAGGTGAACTTGCTGGAAAATCCACACAGATCACAAGATTTAGTGTGCAGAAAGAAGACAGCAGTCTTTGTTATAACCAGAATATCTACAAAAAGTAGCTTTAAGTATTCGTAGAAATGAAAGTAAACTCACCAGGCATGAATTCTGAGAAGGATTTTAGAGTATTTTTCCCAGGAGATATAACTTTTCTACTAGATGGCGGTTCTGCAGGTGATGGAGTTCTTTTCTGCAATGAAGCGAGATGGCCAATTGTGATTGAATCTTCTTCATTGAAAGTATTAACGACAGATGGCAGAATAAATGCTCAACAAAGTACGTTTTCTCCCCGAGTACTATTTAGAAATATACTTGATATTCTAAGACGCCAAAACATTTTATACTTCTCAATATTAATCAGTAAAGTGAGCTGTCTGAAGGAAATAACCCGTTGTAACATTCATCACATTACGATCGTACAAACCTCAGCTTCAGCAGTCAGTTCGAGGGCTTCTGGATCATTAGATCCCAGTTTACTGGCCGTAGTAGCGAGGGTTGTTGCCAGTGTAGGTCTCGTCAACATTATCTTCTTCAACTTGACGTCAGTTGTGGCAGGCTTTGTGTCATCCTTTTTACTACCTGAAGTAGAACGATGAAAGAACTTAAAATGTCGTGCAGCATTTTCGAAATTTGAAAAAAAAAAAATGTCCTGAAAAAAAACCCAGGAAAGTTATTGGTTTATAAATAGGCATTGATAATCCGTGTTTCCACATTTTAGTGCACTCTATTATGATCTATCTTAAAAGCATTAAGCTTGAAGCAATTTATTATTTTTGTAAGAGTATTATGAAAATAATTACACAGTCTCACTAAGGTTAAAAACAAAATCTTTAAAAATTCACTAACAAATTTGTTTTCATTTTTGAAACACAATATATGAACGAGAAACGGATAAACTGCCAAGCGGTTTTACATCCAAGCCATGATTACTTGCAAAAATGTCTATGTCAGTATTAAATGTCACTTTTAATCATTCCAGGCGCATGTAGCAACAATCAGGTGGTCATGAGGATTCACTATTATCACACATTGATCCCACGCTGCCACCATGATACCGATACGGCTTCGACAGGGAAATAAAATCGAATCTAAGACTCATAATTAGTTCAATCTGAAGGGTGATCGGATATCAGAAAAGTGTCGGAGGATACATGGACTTGTGACTGTCATATTTGCATGGGGGATATAATCTTGATGTTAATTAAGAAAGACAAAATTAAGTGTCAGTTAAAAGGTTTGATGACACAGTTTGTAAAAGAGAAAAGAAGACATAGAAATGTTGCCAGGGACACATTACAGAAGATAACGGGGTGAAATGTAAACAGCATGATTTAACGTGCCATGATTCATTAGGCTTAATGGATGACTTAAATAGTAACAAATCACGGGTTTTGAGATCTGTAAAATACTAATATTAAAAAAGTTGTTTGTTTCAAACAAAGGAGCTGTCGGAGCTTTGCAGAATTCTGTTATGAATTACTGGCTGAAGTTTTGTAAAATTTGTGCTAAGTAAATGCACATGAATGCATTTTTCAAAAATAAATTAAGATTAACATATCACAAGGCATGTTTTCAAAGCCTAAATGATAATAAATGTTCAATGCTAGCCTACCAGTCTAGCTTGCATTTATATTACACTGCAATGTTCATTCATATCCATATGCAAAATAACATTCCTACACTGTCTTATTTTACACCTTAATCAAAGGAACGTTGTATTGTTTTTCTTGACACATGCTTACTTGCTAAGTTTTTTTTACGTTCAAAACATTTGACCAGAAGACAAAAAACCTAAATGAAATGTGTTATCTTTTCTCTGTTGTCACCTTCCGAAAGAGCAGACTTTGTTACACACAATGTTCATAGACATTTGATCAATTTGGCAGTTTTACCCAGTTCAATTAAAATCAAATAGTTTTAATGGTCAAACTTTTTGAACCAATGCTTTACAATAAAGCCATGAGATTATGAAATCGTTCACATCTTTCCACCTTTATCAATGATGTCCTTGTTGAACTGGTAGAACTGATAAGAAGACGACAGCGGACTGGTGCTGCCAACTGTTGTCGCTGGGAGAAACCAATCAAGAGAAATTCAATGTTAAATTAGAAGCCAAGGATCAGTGTTCACCTCTTGAGCTCGCAGTTTGTGAAACTAATTTTCATTTGTCTTGAATCGAATATTGTCTACAAAGAATCACTTTACAGAATAATCGTGGTCTAAAATTGAAAAGGGGTTGCAGATAACAGGTATCATAAACTCTGAGCCCAAGAATTCAAGAAAAAAAGCAAGTGAGTTATTTGTAAATTACATTATGTCTTCTCCCATAGATAGTTTGATAACTTTGATAGTTTTATAATTGTTCAGTTATTAATTTGACAATATTATAGACACACCAAAGCGATCCAAAGTTATGTTAGCCAAGTACACTTAACATTTAAACTAAGTGTTGATCATAAGAACAAGAACAGAACTAGATATTGATACATCCTTAGAATGAAGATGTAGAAAAGTTATATCATTATGTATCACCGAGCTTTGCTCACCAGTGCCCAAAGAAACAAATGATTAGGCGTTTTCTCCAAGAGTGAAATCTGCATCATGCTTATTTCTCCCAATGATTAGTTGTTGGGATACAGTACAGTATTGGCAATACTGAAAATCTATCAGTTTTACCTTTTAACTTTTTGGGTAAGAATGACTTTAAAATAGAGCACCTTACACTACCTTCTAGTTGACTGATTAGTAATTTAAGTATGCAAATAACTAATAACTAAATTACCTGATGTACGTTTGGTACTTTTGCGTTGTTTCCTTGTTTTAACCACTGTACATAAAAGTGTCAGTTCAATTACATGTAGAGCACAGACAAATAAATAACATGCATAAACAGTATAAAATTATAAAAATGGTATCCATTGCAATTGTTCTCTGACAGATACACTGTATGCGAAATCCGAACACAATATCCCATTTATCTTGAAATGTAGTTGTTTTTTTATCCGATATTTCATATCAGAATTCAATTTCGGCAAAGTAATTAAATGATACCACTCTTACAGTTTTAATATGTAACTTACATTCCTATGAGGGAATCTACTTTTCAAGGACTTTTTCTTTATTATACTCGTTTTTCATATGAAGCCAGTCAACTCTGCTATTAAGAAGCATGTTACTTTGGTATCACATTTTAAAGTTTCGCGGAGAGGATAGTCCACGGTAACAACATAAAGTGATGTCTATTACTCGACAAGTGCTGTGTAAACTTGAGCAAAAGTCTCTGTTCGCCTTCAGAAAGTAAATTTCGCACCTTAAACCTCTCGGTTCGCCCAGATGAGTTTAAAGCGCCGTAGATGTATCTTTTTGGATTTTGAAGTTATATTTTATTATTAAAACCAGAAAAGCGGTGACATAGTGGGCATAAAAATTAAGATGTATTCAGCCACTATTTAATAATACTATTTTGACTGAAGCCTTTATATTAAAGGCAAATGTCTTTGGCCAATACCACACTTGTAACTGTTATCCTGCCACACAAACGCAATTTGCACATGTACAAATTGACGCATTTATTTTCTGATGGCGATCTCACTACTGTAAAAACATTCCCTAAGCATCTGATTCGTCCAAGCATTCTCCTTTCCCATCACATTCAAGTGTAAGCTAACTGCTTTAATACGTTTTGTGCTAGGTTCATTAGCAATGGGCTTAAATAGTCACGTCTAAGCGACACATATTCTCAGAATGTTCAATAATCGAATGAACTGAATGGATTCTTGTGGAGTGTTTGGAAATGTTTGAACTTTTCAGCTTTAAAGACTTTACAGCACAGCACGATTTACCGATACACATCACAGATATCCACACCAAAACCTAAAAGGTAACCTAGGTAAGTATACTGTATTAAATGGCATTACCTTCCACTCCAGTCTCATCGGACGACGGCGTCGATCGTCTACTTCCTCCGGCACTAGAGGGTGTTGTTGACTCTTGACCCGTTCGTGTTATAATTACTGTTTCAGGTTTTCCTGTTAAGAAAATAAAATAATCATTGGGGTTCATTTTTGAAATGATGCAATGTTTTACTCAACATGTGAATAGCACAGCATAGAATAACATTTTAGTTCCCTTCTTTTGCCACAGGTGTCTGTGATTCCTTGATAATTTTTACTTGTTGATCAAATAACATGGCAGTAAGTAAGTAAGAAATTATTTACTACAATGTAACATTTACCAAACAAATGGAAACCTATAACACTTCCATTCAACCAACTTAAGCTACGAAATAAAATGTTAGTTTTGGTTGGATTTAGTTGGTAAGAGGCTTAAAAAACATTTGCGAATGAATTGATGGTTCTGGTGGTAAATTCACACAAAATATCATTCACTAAATTCATGCACGTCTTTCTTTCTTGACTTTTCAACTAAAAATGAAGAGAAAATCTGCTTCAGGTTTGCAGAAGCTCAGATTTTTCATGCTGCATACTTTTGAACGGAGTGCTCGTTGCTATTGGTGAGTTCAACGTATTGACGATTACAGTTTCCGTTTCCTCGAATGGCTTGATACCTGTGTTCGTGTATTGGAATACATTCTCCTTTTACTTGTTAGTTTTAACATCCTGTTCTAATATTATTATTCGTCTCTCTGCTACACGACGGATTCATCCGTATTAAAACCGTGTACTAACACGTTTTATTTTACAGTGTGCGAATTATTCCTATGCTGTTAATTCCAATGCGACTATAAAGGGCTACAAATTTTAGCTGATATATTTCATGATGTCAAGTGGAAATCTAAGAGCAATGGTCTTACCCATTCCAGCCCTCGCCTCTGCTATTAGTCTTCTGGCTCTTTCCCGAAGTTGCCTCTGTCTTTCATCTTCCTGCAATGAAACAAGGCGAGAGAAAGTTACCCTTACATCATTCATTTTTGAAATATCAAACCTTGTGTAAATCACCTTACAAACAACAGTATTTTGATTATAATTTCATAGTGATAATTTTCTGAATGATGCATTAGACGGTCATGAATGTGGAACTCGTCAAAACTTTCATCTTTTTAGTTTCCGAAAGCGACAGATATCTGTTCTGCTGGATTTAACATGTCTAGACTTTAATCGTAATCATAGTCATGACATAAATAGCGGCACAAGATTCCAAAGTATGGACTCAATGGGAGTGAAAAATATTTGGGTTAAAAGCCAGTGAGTGGCTCACTACAAAAATCACATCGGAATTTTCACAGTTGCCATACTCCAAAAGAATTTTATTGTTTGCAAGGATGCAAGGCGTTTACCTCAGAGAGTGGTTTTGACTGTGGCTGGATTGCCGGTGATGAGAGTCTCTCTGCGGGAGATGTTGGACTTCTCACCGCATCTGTAGCATCCACCACAACCTTCTTCATGGCCGCCTCTTTTCGCGCCATCTCCAGGAGGACACGAGCTCGCTCCTTCAACTCCTCATGACGGGACTTGTGCTGTTTCTGTACAACATCATGACCAGAATCATTTGATGTTCATTTTGACCATGCAGAATAGTTGTGCAACACTGTACTATACCAATGTGTTTTCCATTAATGAGTATTATATTGTAAATTAATTTTTACTTGTAAATTAAAAATCTCTTATGAATTGCTCATACTGACCGAGTCCCACTTTGAGAAAGTTACAATGGATGTCAATGGTAATTAAATTACCATTCTCATTTTTTTTAAAATCCACTGTACCATTTCAGAGTCAGATTTTGTGTCGGAGTTGGACTCGGTCAGTGTGAACACACCTTAAGGGCAAATATGCAGACCCTTCACTTTTAAAAACGAAAAATGCTGAAATAAGAACTAGGATGAGTTCACTTCAAAAGAGAATCTTGTTCACTGATGTACAAGTTTCAATTGCTGACTTAGCCATTCAAGAACACAGCGCCACATCACTGTTGATAATTGCAAACAAATTTAATTGTATGAGGTGCTAAGCAAAAAAGCTGTAACGTTTTTATTTTTGGCTAACGTATTAGTGTGTTTTCTTAATCATGCTAATTACTTTCGTATAACTTCTTAAAAAGTGTTAGACTTTGAAGAAAAAAAGACTTACGGGTAGGATTACACCACCAGTAGGAGACTGAGGGGACAGGTATGGGGAAGTGGGAGAGCTCACTTCCAATGAGGGGGAGTCGGGACCTTTCACACCGTCACCAGAGGGCATTGCCTGTTGCAGTCTCGATGTTGGAGACTGAAAATTAAAATAAAACAAGCCACCACTTACCATAAACCATCGTACCATCATTTAGCATTTAGAAATAATTACGTCACCAAGTTACCACCAGGGTTGCCACACTGTTTTTTCTGTTTTTTTTTTTTTTTTTTCTGCTTACAAAAAAAATAACACGTCTTCCACCAACACCTTCCAGCAGGGGCTTATACAAATAAAGCTCCCTGAACTGCAATCCCAAAATGGAGCCTGGTGCTCCCCCCAAAACCAAGCTCAAATATTTCCTACAAAGCCAAAAATGTTTAAGCAACATCCTGCCACAACCCAGGTAAATCCTCAAAGTTTTGAAACTTTCTTATTTTTCCCTGTGTGTGGGGGGGTACATTTCTTGTGTGCATCTATCCTTTTAGTGCCTTTGGTAAATTCTCTGTGTTTCCCCTGCCTGGAAAAATGAAGATCCAAATTTCCTATTTTCCCTGTTCTTCCTGTGTCGTGGCAACCCAGACCACTTCCTTAGAACTGTTTTCACAAAACAAATTTAACCAGCAAAATATAAAATAAACTGAATTGCCTTAATAAATTTAGAAATAATTTCTATCACAATTACCGTATCCTTTTCACAGCAAAACTGGCCATGACTTGCCATCTCCCCAACCCATCGGAACAATACTTGCATCACTACTTTCTTAACAACATGTGACTTTAACTTTTCAGACCAATAACCAACACGAAAAAAGTAGAAACTATCAGAAGTAGACTTTTTGACCATCCCCAAACTTGTTTCGTAATACCTCAACTTGTGAATGTTCTTTGTTCTTTTTTGGAACATCTTTACTTTGCCCTTTCTTCAGACCCTTCAACAAGGCCTTTCTAATCTTTTCATCTTTTAGGTCAAGCTTTAAAACAAAAACAAATTTAGTGCGCTACAAGGTAAACATTTGTCAAAATCACACTTGGGGTTTTTGGATACCTGTCAGGGTTTTTTTGGATACCTGTCAGAAGTGATTGTTTTCTTTAACACACTTTCTCAAGCATACAAATTTACTTGTACGTTTTTTAAAACACTTGTGTACAAATTATGTGGACCATGTTATTTCCTGTCTGTTCATTTCTTCTTGTTTCTGTCTATTCGGGGTGCAACTTTTGAAACCTTTGAGCTTTATACTTTATTTTTGTACCTGAGCCAAATTTGAGGACGAAAGTCATTGGGTCAAGGTTAGACACGAATAGGCTCTTATTCGTATTTTACATCAATTGTGCTTGAAGCACACATGCGTGTTTTCAGCTAAAGCTCACTTAATAGATCAAGGTCAAAGTAGGAAAAATTATCTCTATGTTTATTTTTGTATTCTATTGAAACGTTCTCAAGAGAGTGAAAGTCAAAGACTTTTGATAGTTCTTGTAATCTTTATGCTGTGCAGATAATGTCCCTTCCGTGAGAAAGTTGACAAACAATAAAAGCTATGCCCTATGTGCAGTTAACATTTTACGTACCTTGATTTGTGACTGGGAGTTAATGCTTTCTCCCGTGGATTTCTCCGATTCTCTCTTTGCCTTCTCCTCGCGTCGCTTGCGTCTCTCCGTTCTCCTCGCTTCACGCTCCTCCTCCGTCTCGTTAGGATCTCGCACCTTTTTTCTGCTGTGAAAGACGGAAAAAAAAAACCACATTGCTGTTGGTTTGCTAGTAATTCGTATAACCGTTTTGTGAGTATGGGCAGTGTATCAGTTCTTTCTGTAAGGAAGTAAACAAAATCAAAGTAAATGTTCCCAGATTTTGTATGTGCGTTCACACGTAAACATGTGACGTCGAAATGTAGGTGTCTGCCAACGTGTCCGTCAAAAGTTTAACGCCACTGGTGACGGCACGTTGATAGGAATAACGGTCTTGATCCGTATGACACACCTTCATCGTTGACACCACGTTAAACCTTGATGGAACGTTGACGGCGCATGCACTTTGGTGTTACGAGTGAAAAAAATTAAACCGAATGGAATTTTTTTAAATCCGTACAAGAAGTTTCTGGAATGGTGACTAGCTAGTCGTATAAAGCATCGGGTGAGATTGATTCGTCCACGAGGAAAATAAACATAACATTTACATGAAGGATTAGACGAAACATTTAATGCTGATGTAACGAGCCGAGAGGATTCAACATCAAGGTTGGATTTACATAGTTCTCAGTCACATAATTTTTTTTAAATTCATCCCTCAAATTCGTTGATCTAGTGTCGCAAGAATGTAAATTTAATTCAAAAGCAGACATACTGATCAGTACAAACAATGAAGGTACACAACAGTTGCTTCGTTGTCAAATTCGGTGGGGATGGCGTCATGCATGTTGCCTTGGCAGAAACATTAATGTGCTTCATTTTACAACAGTGTAAAAATAGAAGTGGCAAAATATGGCAGACTAGTTCTTTAATCCAACTGCATCTCATGCTCGGGAAGCAGTGTCGTTCGAGAACTGACGAATCAGTTTTTAAAACAACATGCGTATCATTCTCGGTGCAAATTTATTTTTTCGACAGTGTGTAACCTCCACTCATCGCACGTATTTCAAACTGTTACTCCAATACGATATCCATGCGATACCGGTACATCTGTTCAATGCGAACGCTTCCAAATGATCTATTTATAGGGAACAAAGAGCATCGTAGATTCCTTCAAAGTATTTCTAGAACCATCAAACTGAGCTCTAACAAGCTTGGTCCTCTTTGCTGTTTTCCTTTTATGACATTTAATGAACTCGTTAACATTTTTACGAGCAGCGGGTCTGGTCTGTTTTTATCAACGATGTATATTACTTACGTTAGTATACGTGTAAGTAATATACATCGTTGGTTTTTATGTGCTCGGTCGTCTCAAGCTGCGGAATCAACAGGGGATTTACATCCTATTCAAATGACAAGCTGGTTGCACAAACATTGAGTTTGGTGTTCGTGGATTGTGAAGCTGGTTCTTTGTTTTCAAGAAAATGGTCAAACATAGATTTTTATAGAGGGAGATAACAGAGCACACCACACTTCAAAAAGTCTGGTGTCTGTCTCTATTCAAAGTAGAAACGAGGCCATATTTTTACCCATTTCATCTCTACCGATGAACAACTTGATCGCAGTAAAACTGTTGTACACAGGATGATGTCTTGCTTTGTACGAGTAATTATAACGCAGTTTGTTCAGGAATGTATTGTAAACCTGCATCTTAAATTTACTCTCACAGTTTTAATGAGAAGTGGTTGGTATTTTGTCAGTGATAAATGACCAATTTCCAGCCAACGGGCCATACAAGATCTGTTCAAAGCACTTCACGTTCTGCGCATAATTTAGTTACGGATCCGGGACTTACCGATCACATTTCCAGATTCAACAACTGAACAAATCATGGCATTTCGAAAGGAAGAAGGCCTAGTCAAGATTGAGTGAAGATTGAAAGGTTTTCCACAATTAATTCGCCAGTGATTATAATTACTCGGCGTAGCCCGTCTCTTGAACGCGTTGTCGTGTTCTTGTCCTTCGTCCTGTCTAAACCACCACATCTTCTGCGACCACGTCTTCTGCGACACATTCGGAAACACAGATCTGAGTTTTTCTTATTGCATTTTATCACATGCTAGCCAGTTGAAGTTGACAGCGTGAAATATGAATAACGACAGAAGATTATTGATAAACTTGATTCCATAAACCTCGTTTTGGCGTGTGCAATCTGACAACAAACTAATAAGCAATACAAATAAGACTTTCACCAGTTGCTTAGTCTTACACCACAATAACAAGTAGCTTCTCCACCACGAAGCACAGTTAGTCTTTCCCTAAATGACCTTACTTGATTGCCCACTCGTCATCAGTGACCATAGATAAGGTGAGTTTCCGAAATGACATTCGTGTGTTTTGATAGACTCTGAACAGCCACCGAGGAGAGAAAAAAATCGGTAGCTGATTGCTCATTTTACAGTAACTCGATGTGTGGCACTGAGGTCTTCCACCAAGGCATGACTTTATTCCTAAATTTTGCATGGGGTCTGAGCATTTACATTTATAGATTCTGAGGAAATTGGTATGATCTTTTTTACTGGATTGCATTTTCGCTGGGCAAATATCCCTAAGTGAGAAAACTTGTTTGCCAGTAAATTTCGCTTTAGCATGTAGAAGTGCTGTATTTTTCTTCCTTTTATCTTCAGTTGAAGATATGTATTTAAGAGAAGAAAACGAGGTTATTAACTGAATTACAACACGTAAAATCGTAATGTCCTTAGAGATCATGAAAATAGCTCCTCATTTGTATATTTTACGGTATTCATAAAAAACCAAACATTACGAGCCAATTATGATGTCCCAGTAGTTTTTGCCATACCGTTTCACACAGTTACATTTGTCAAATACTACAAAACAATCCACATTAATCCAAAAGATCCGGAAATGCAGCTACTATATGTCATCACCAAAAATCTTCCGACACTGTAGTTTTCAAGGTTTGGTCAAACATCAGATATACCTAAAATTTGTTTGCTGATCAATTTGTAATTTTAAACAAACCTTCTCCTTCACATTCGCAGAGATGAAATCTCAGTAGGTACATCAATTTTTTTGTCTCAGTACTTCTGCTGTCATGGTACCCTGCATCATTGCAGCATTGTTTTCGGCATTTCTTTTTAGTCTCCGCAAGGGGACTGTAATGTACATAGTCACAACTGGCAGGAGAAAAATGTCAATTTTTTTTGTTCACCCCGAACTCTCACTAGATATCTCGCACATCTAAAACAGCACTACTACTCCCCACCCCCCCCCCCCCACCCCAAAATATGAGTATGAGATTTTGTCAGTTTG
>JBCAUG010723899.1:0-12394 GCA_038406175.1 Haplosyllis leylae
CAACCCCCCCCCCCCCCCCCCCACCCAGAACTTGGTTTTTAGTTTACCATTAACAAAGTTTGAACTTGAACAGCAGTAGATCTTGGTTTTCTTGAAGAGAGGCCGATCGGCCCAAGAATGGTAGGGGCACCGACCCATTTTGCCCAATTTCCCCCCACAAACTATTTTGAGAGATCTCCCCTTTAACATCCTTCAAATATTGTAATAAATTCTATTTAATAAAAGTATTTTTCAGAACAGTGAAAATAAAGGATGTTGATTTTTCCACATCCCTACAACCTTCAAAACAATCGACCAGTGTCGCAAAAACTCTAAATTTCCTGATATCACAACCGTATGATTACACAATATTTACAGTGATGTTGTCATCAGAGTTCACCTCCTCCACATGGGCTCTGTATGTACAAAGTCAACTATCACACGCGTTGACATTTTATTTATTTGTTTGTTCTGTTGGATCATTATTGTACTCAAAACAATGGCTTATTGGAAAGTGACAATGAGGAAGTCATCCTATTGTTGTTGTAGATAAAAGTTAAGCCTGGTCCATTCTGCGCATGTGAATGTGATTTTGACAAATTGTTGAAGGAACCTGTTCAGTGGCGGATCCAGGATTTCCCAGACGGGGAGGGGGGAGGGGCAACCTCCAAGGTGGAATTGCCAACCTATTATTTGGCCAAATTTTCCTGAAAACTACATAAAAATGAAAGAAATTGGACCCGGTTGGGCACGTCCCTGGCGCCCCCTCCTCTTAGATCCGCCAATGCTGTTGGTGTTTGGAACAGACAAATTTTGATAGACTAAAACTTCGCATTAAGGAACTCCCCCCCTCCCCCCCGAAATATGGGACTTTGAAATTTCAGCAATTTAGGATCCGCAATGCGCATTGGTTATGCGCATTGACCTAGAAGGGGTACATTGTTGTACTTCTGTTGTGATTGATAGATGACAGAGCTGGAAATCGGGAAAACATGACTGGAAGTTGTAAAATTAACTGATCTGAATAATTTTATTTTCTTCTGCCAAGAAATGACAGCAAAATCATGGTTCATAAGAAGAAGTCTCGAATCAAGTCTCGTTTGTTGGAGGATTAAAGCGTCCGTCATGACCGGACGCCATGCTGGTCGTCAAGAGGTCGGCGGGTGTGGCACCAGAGGTCAATCTGGGGAATCCATTGTGCGCAGGCGAGGAAGCAAGGAAGCATGCAAGCGAGGGATCCACCCTGGCTTTGAAACCCAGGGCAGGCGTCACCTTCTAGAAGTCTAAAACGGGGGCATCAGTGGCCCCACAAAAAGGACTTGTCTCCTCCAAAAAAATTTTTTTAGAAAATTTTCGTCACCTTGAGGTCGAGATGTAGGACGTTCTGTGAATGCATGTACTCCAGAGCGATGAGAATCTGCCGGATGTAGAAGGCCGCCTCACTCTCCGTCAGACTGTCCTCCCGTACGATCTTCTGGAACAGCTCTCCTCCGGTCGCACTGGTCGGCGTAGTTAAGGACTTTTTTTAGCTCTCGAATGAAAATTCCCGAGATTAAGTGGTCCTCTTGATGAAATAGTGCTATTTTCTGTACACAAATTTAGCGTCATAATCTGGCGTCATGACGTCATTCGAGAGCTTGGAAACCGTTGCCATGCAGGGTTACTTAATTTTCAAGTTGGACACAGAAACAATTTCACAAACGCCGCATATTTAAAGCCTTGTTCACACGTGCAGACATCAAAATTTGGCCAACAATTCGGCCCATTAAAGTTTAACATTGTGCTGATGGTGATGGGCACTTTGACAGGAAGAATGGGTCCCACACCCATTCTGCCCATTAAAGTTCCCGTCACCATTGACACAATGTTAAAACTTTTAACGGGCACAACTTAATGGTCCGAAATTCGGCGTCGGTACCTGTGAACAAGGCATTAGTTTGAATAACTCGTGCGAGACTCGCGCATTAAATCTATCGGTAAAGGATTGAGATTTTCACTCCTATGGCTCGTTCACACTGCACGGAACCGGGAACGGGACCGAGACAGGGAATGGGACTGGTACAATAGGAGACAATGGATCTGGTCCCATTTCAGGTCCTGGTGTAGTATGAACAGCTCTGCATAATATATACAAACCCATTTTTGCCCGGTCCCTGTCCCGGTCCCGGTTCCGTGCAGTGTGAACGCGCCACTATTCTGAATTTTAAATTAGACCTACATTTGCCATGACTTTTGATCTTTATTGGCACGCGGTGCCATAAAAAAAAAGCTCTACCTAAGATTATTTTTCTGTCTCCTTTTCTTATAAATAGTTCATAATTGAACAGTTTATATTATGTGGAACATTTCTGCTAAATTTGAACAATTTCTGCTCAATTAGGCAAGAAGATCCAAACGGGACAAAAGGTCAGTAGTGTTAATTCATGCATCATAAACATAGTTACTTTCAACTATATACGCATGCAACAAATTACCAAGATAAATGTTAAATATTTATTGAGAATATCATTGATACAAAAATATATATATATATTTGTGAATAAAGTGTTAGTAGATTAGTAACACACACTGTAAACGCAAAATGTAACACAAGAAAGTCTTCAACCTAGGACAGGGAGGTACCTTGCCCTCCCCCTTGGCCAGGACAGGGGGTACCCCTTCCTCCAGAAAGGACATCGGACCAGAGACCACGGGATGGACATGGGAACAGAGACCATGGGGTACCCCCACCTGTTGACCGACACACACCTGTGAAAACAGTACCTTCCCCATCCTTCAGATGCGGGCGGTAAATATCTTAAAATCTATATACTGAACTTAGTTTTTTTTTAACTTACTGACACCTGGACCTGTTGGGGCCAGTTTACACTGAGAATTGGTAACTGATTTGGCGCGTAAGCGTCACGCTTGCATCATATCTAATCAATTGGGGTTGCAACCCATTTTGGAGCGACTCTCCTGTTGTATGAATGGATATGAGAAATTTTAATCAGTAATATCGCTACCGACATCGCAGCATTGACGCTGCCGATCGGTGTAAACGAGCCCTTACATATGGAGCTACTGCTTTCCATTGAGAGTTTAAGGGCCCGTTTACACCAAGCGTCATTGCAGAGTTGACTCTGTGTTGACGTTGACGCTTGGTGTAAACAGGCCTTAATGGAATGTATAGTAATGAACACAGTTGAAGACCTGCCAGATGATCCCCCACACTGCGACAAGGTCACTTTCAAGTTTATGGAAATGCAATCATAATAAAATACTCCCGAAATGACGCAAAGCCTGTCAAAAACCGAAGAACCAGAATTTTGATATTCAATGTTTTGAAAAATACCCTTTCAATGCCAAAAATACAATTGACATCTTAAAATATATTTGAAATAAATAAGATAAATATATATCGTAAAGGGTCAACAATTTTACAGTAAAATAAAAAAGTAATGTAGACAAAGAACAACAAATTAGGAGTAATAATTGAGATTGTCGAATAATTATGTCGACGATGAAACGAAAATTCCGGTAGATCTATCTTCCACCTTGTATTGTAAATTAATCCTTTGTAAATTTGCAAACATTAAAGAGATATTAAAAATATACCATTTGTGAAAATACAGGTCGGGCACGGCTAATTCCAACACGGTTACGGCCTGTTTCCGCTGACCATCCGATTTTCTTTCCGATTTAATTACTATACAATTTTCTTTCCGATTTGAATGAGTGCAGCACCCATTTCTTTCCGATATCGGAAACTGCCATACATCTGTATATACATACATGTATTATTATCGGAGACAAAATCTGAATTGGAATCGGAAAGAAAATCGGACGGTCAGTGGGAACAGGTCCTTAATCCGAAGTTTTTGCTAAATCTTTACCAATTTCCTATCTTTTCAGGGTTAAAATGCACAGTTAATTCAAACACTGTTAATTCAAAGTTCCACCAGATCGAAATCATTTCAAGCCTGCTTTAATTCGAAGTAACTGTAATGGTCGAAGTTTAAACGGGTGTTAAATCCAACTTTGTAATTCAAACTATTAAATCAAACTTTTTCCTTATTCGAAAACTTTGAATAAGAATTTGTACTGTAAATCGATGTTCTCTCGACACTCACGACATTATACTGTATGTACCATATTTACCGAGATACGTCACACATTCTGCGTGAGAAAGGTTAAAATATTTTATCCCCTTGTTTACTGTGACTTTCTAAGAAGACTCAATCTATTAAAATCACGCGAACAATGGGGTATTTTCTCAGCACCAATATGTCGGTTGATACACGTGCAAACGAAGCGTAACATATTAAAAACACACGATTATTTGCTTCACCAAATAATGATCTGTTTACACGTAACGTCTGCGTTTGTGTTTTCTTTGATCTTTGCCTTAACGTTCTTCATAATGTTAACGTTTAATAATGTTAACGACTAATGGTCTGTTTACACTTAATGTCTCCGTTTGCATCAACGTCAACATTTGTGCCAACTTTAACAATGTGTTAATGGTGACGCAACATTGACACAGATAATGGGTTTGTACCTATTCTCTGCATGTGCATCACCATTCACTCATTACAACAGTTGAGGCAAACGTTGACGTTGACGCAAACGCAGGCGTTACTTGTAAACAGACCGCGTGTGTGAACAGAATTATTTGTTGCCACACAACTCATTCTTGAAGTTCGATGCAAACACAAACGCATGCGTTACGTCTGAATAAGGCTTAAATGCTGGTACCAAACAGTTTCTGAGAACTTGGCTCTGCGCCACACGCAACTGAACTTGGGTTATTAGGGAGTTACAGATTGTCAGTTTCTATTGGGATCAAACACAAATCACGCAGAAAACACTGCCAAGTCCATGCGAGTTCATTCAAGCACTGTGATTGGATACATCTCCATGACGATGGCCAATCGCTTCTTGTCTTCGTATCCGTCCTGGACCTGCACGATGTTCATGTGATCCAGCAGTGACATAACCTCGAGTTCTGAAATAAGATGGGAAAAATCATACTTTATTTCGTCCAATTGTCATTCTATTAAAAAAAGAATTGTTTGGGGTCATTGTGCTATCTTGTTACCATTATACCTTCCTTTCCTGAAATATTTCTGAGAATATTTTATTGTAAATTATCCTTCCGCCAAAAAGGTATGTTTACACGTATCGTTATTCCCATCGTTTAGAAAAGGGTTGAATGCATTCCTATGCTGACGTTCACAAATGACGTTAAACTATGCCAAAAAGATCAAAGGTGCCGCTGACAAAAACAGTTCGAAAAACGTTACATGTAAACGCACCTTAAAATCTAAGGAGATACGGGTCGTTGTGAGGATAGGGAATGTTTAGTAAAGAACTTCGGTGACTTTGCAACACCACAGCGCGGTGCAAATACAAGTGAGAACCCGAACTGAAGAACTACTGGTTGATCCAAAAGTCAATAAATTAACATGAAAGTTGTCCTACGTAACCGCAAGAGGTGTACCGCCCGCGTCGTGCTGAGTCCACCTGTATCCCGATTGGGGGAGGGGGGCCTATCCTTGCCGGGGAGGGGGGGGGGCTATTCTGGCCAGGGGTACCCTATCCTGTCCAAGGGTACCCCGCCCCCTCCCCTAGTAGGGACATGGCACCAGAGACTGGGGTACCTCCCCCCTGCGGACGGACAGACACCTGTGAAAACATTACCTTCCCTCGTACTTCATACGCGGGCCGTAACAATATCTGTTCACTGGAGGTGCTCGTCAATACGGGTCACTACTTTATTGAACAAGATAAAAAAAAACCATAACAGAGTTGCCGAGGTAGATCAGAGCTCGAATTATGTTACCTCAACATCTCTGTTCAGAACTCAGAACAATAAAATTGTAAACATTTTTGCAAGTTTTTCAGTGGTGGACCTTGGGGCGGGGGCGAGAGGGACGCCCCCTCCCCCATTAGGTCAAAATTTCTTCATTTTCATGTAGCTTTTGGAAAAATTGGTCAAATAGTATGTTGGTGCCACCCCCTCAGGGGTTGGCGGCCCCCTCTGGGAAATCCTGGATCCGCCACTGGTTCTAGCTAACAATGAATGGAGAAGTTTGAAACGTTTAAACCACCATTCAAGGTTACTGTGTATTTTTTTTTTTTTTTTTTTGAATCCGGTGAAATTTACCAATTTTCATGTCTCTGATAACTACATCTCCTGAAAATCAAGATTTGCACAATACTGAAATGAATTGGTATTTTTCATCTGTGTATTTAATTTTAGTTTATGGTCTGTTTACACTTAACGTCTGCGTTTGCGTCTACATCACATGCATCAACTTTAACATTGTCTTAATGGTGACGCAAACGCACGTGCATAGATGGGTGTGCGTTTGCGTCAGCATTCACTCAACACAAAACTTGACGCAAACATTGACATTGATGCAAATGTAGACGTTAAGTGTAAACATAGCTTTATTTTTGTAGCCCCATTCTTACCACTTGACAACATATTGCAACGCCTGGTACACATAGTTATCACACAAATGATAGTATTCCGACATAAGTAGCGTCCATAAACATTTTGTTACCATTACAACCACATGTTCAAAGATTTTCAGTACCTTCCTAACTTAAAACTTCTGCTTCGCTTAGTACGACGAATGTACAACATACAACTGAAATTATTCCTAAAAGGTCTTTCTGAAATCCACCTACCTGCTTGCAGCTCTTCCTTTGTCGTGAAGTCGGGGAAGCGCAGGAACTTACAAGCATACTGGTTCCCTGAGTTCTTATCTATTACTCTCCTAACAACACCACACGAGCCTCTGCAAATCAATGAATGAAAAAATAAAACTAGCACTTCCTGTTTTAAGAAAATGGGAAAAAGTCTGCAATGCGGAGATACTTATAGTTTTGACAATGCGAGTCAGGAACTGCTTCCAGTTGCGGTCACGTATTGCAACTGAGATCGAGTCAATATTCAAACATTTTCGCACCTTCCCAGTTCGTCTATCACATGGAAGTATTCCTCAATCTGTACTTGGTTGAACTTGATGTCGCGGAACATACCAATTTTATCTGAAAAAAAAACCTTCATGGTAAGATGTTTGTTTTTTATTCTTTTGCCTTTCTTTGTGCCTACCTCAAGACAATGTCTCATTGAAGAAGTGTGCAGCTGGTTCAGACTTGATTAATTTGTACCTGAAACTTTGACGTTTGCAGTACAGTAGACTTTGCCCGCCACGTTTTCTGCTATACACTCGTATATTCCCTCGTCCATGTGGATTGCGTTTCGAATGTTCAGAGTCCAATGATCGTAATCTTCTCTAGCAATCTATAAAATGATGTCACAGATGTACAGAGATAAAGAAACAAAAATAATTTTGATGATCATCATTTTCACCTTTATGATGTGTTTACATTCACGGTGTAATCAGACTGACAGTGGCCGAGACCGATGACATTGGGTTCTATGGAATTGTGTCGAGACGTTCATACTACACAGAGAAAGATAACAACACAGATTCCCATTGAGTTCTGTATACATGTACTTGCTCTCAGTCTTGGTCTCGGCCCCAGTCTCGCCCACTCTCAGTCTGTTTACACCACAACAGACACCGAGACCAAGACCTAGACTGAGACCGATGGAATTGGGTTCTGTGGTAATGTGTAGAACAGTACATGTGTAGAACAGAGACCAAGAAAAAGGCCTATACAACCCATTTTTACAACCCATTTTTACCGCCCGCATCCGAAGGACGAGGAAAAACAATATTTTCAGTTTGTCTGTCTGTCCACCGGGGGTGGGGGGTACCCCAGCCAAGTCCATCCGGGGGGGGGGGGGTATGCGTCGGCGGTATGCCTCTTGCGTTCACGCAGGAGGACTTTCTTGGTCTCGGTCTCGGCCACTGTCAGTGTAAGCACACCATTAAACCTACGTAACTATTTGCGTAATCTCACCTTTATCCTATGAGAATCTGCTATCATCCTCCAGTCCTTCTTGAAGGTCACAGTCGGGTAGGGAATACCGTTGACTCTGCATTCAAGTTTACTGTCCCGCCTCAAGTTAAAGACTTGGTCCTTGAGAGGGTCGAGGAATGTTGGAGGATCTACAATTTATACGGAAAAATCTAAGAGGTCTTCATCTTTAATCGGTTTAATTATCTTCTATGTTTATGTTTATTTAAACTTTTATCTTCATAGTTCTCCAACTAATCAAAAGGAAAAAAAAATACAAGGAGTGTAACAATTACACATGCTGGCTCGTGATCATTTAATGTAAACATTGTATTGTATCGTCCTCAGAAGCATGCCTAGTAATTATAATAATTGAAACTATATGCTCTACTTGTCACTACATGCCTTTTCCTGATTGGTTGATCCCCTCACCCCATTCTAAATGCTAAATTCCAATCAATCACAACACACAAAAACTATGCCTAATTATCATAAAAGTGCTAAAGGCTCCCCTCCACCATTTCCCAGAAAACTACGCGCCCCCCTTAGTAATCAATAAGCTGACTCTAACGAGTCAGCAATAACCGCCAGTACTGACCAGCCATGTCCATGTTGACTATCTGCGTGGCAGAACCGTACTGGTTTTCCAGGTAGACCTTGTACTCGCCAATGTCTGACCAGGAGAAGTCTGCGATTTCTAGACACATCTCTCCTGTCGATGTTACCGTGCACTGGTACTTGTCACCCATCTCCAGCTTCTCTGCACCTTTGTACCTAAAATTCGAAAAAAAATCACTGTACATATTTGATACGGTTATATTAGGTAGGTTCCGTATGCGCTCGACATACCAATATCTGTGTGTGTGTGATCGTCTCAGTGGACTGTAGTGATAACTCTAATGCATTTGTTGAGGTATCCTTACAGTAGATATTTATTGTAGTACTTCTAGTCGTAGTTACAGGTTCATGGTGCAATAGATAAAATCATGCCCAAAGGGGCTAATGAGTATCTTAAGTAACAAGTATCACAGTGTGTGTCGCACCCTGGCAGAGGGCACTCAGTGGTTAAGGTCATTCATGCATGATTGTTGCTATGACAATATTGTTACGTGCCTCTCGTAAAGCCCTGTGTTTGAGTACTGAGTTTCAGTACTGAGCGTAAATGACTGCTTGCACCTAAATTACGTCTTCTGGTAAGAAAGACTGTTAAGTTAGGCGCGAGCAGTCTTTTACGCTCAGTACTGAAACGAAAATACATAAAAGTGACATCTTGGCATCTTTTACAGTACACCCGTCATACATTCAGCCAAAATTTATGTCACACAATGCAATAGTGTGGCGCCATTGTCACGGCGGCGTCTTAGCTCGTGAAAGCGACGTGACGTCAAAGTTGGGTGAATTCCCGATCGGAAAGTTTAAAGAACCGTTTACACTAAGCGTCAGCATCAATACTGCGATGATGGTGATATTGGTCTCATTTAAAACAATGCAAACAAATAGAGTCGCTCCAGAATGGGGTTGCAACCCATTCCATAGCCGCTCCATTGTTTGCAATCCCTAGCGTCATCGCAACATCGACGCTGTCGCTTGGTGTAAATAGGCCCGAAGAGAAATGACCAGAATATTGGAGAGGCGGTAAAAATAATTGCACTGATTTGTATACTTTTATCATACGATACAGCCGCATACAGGTAGAGGTTAACTAACAACCACAAGTACTTACCACAGTATTTTTGGTTCAGGATAGGCTCTCATATAAAGCAGGATCTTAGAAAGTCGACCCTCTACACCATACTGTGTGTCGTCTATTTTAGCAAGGAATTCTGGAATGATTCCTGTGGGACAAAAATACAATTTGTAATGATTGCAATCAATAGCAAATTGCACTATAATATCCCAGGGTAAATACTGACCTAACATATCAGAATTATGAAAGAATTTGATCTTGGATCGCTGTTTTACAGCTCATTCACATACACGGATCCTCTGTCTGGGGATTGGGCCCTGTCCCGAAAATGGGTACTGTAGCTATTCTGGGACAGGAAACTGTTCCCGTTTCTGTGCAGCGTGAACTTTCTGCGCGGTACAACTGTAACCAAAGTACAATCTAGGGGGATTCCCCCAGGAGAGGACCCCGTATCCGTATCCGTGTATGTGAGCAAGCCATTAGTTCTATACATACTCATGTGAGCAGGCACATGTTCTATACATACTCATGTGAGCAGGCACATGTTCTATACATACTCATGTGAGCAGGCACATGTTCTATACGTACTCATGTGAGCAGGCACATGTTCTATACGTACTCATGTGAGCAGGCACATGTTCTATACATACTCATGTGAGCAGGCACATGTCGGGTTGGAATGCTGTCGTCATCTTTCCTGTCTTTCTTCTTCCGCTTATCCATGTCCAGGTCGAAGTCCCAGTCTGAAACAAATAATGGTCATTTCACCAATTGAAGTTCATGATACACGAGAGAAAGTCCAGGAGGATTATTACCGCCCACAACCGAAGGATACGGAAAGGCAATGCTTTGACTTTGTCAGTTCACCGGGGGGGGGGGGAGGTACCCCTGTTCACTGGTCCCCCCTTTCCCAGGAGGAGGCAGGGTGGAGGGGGGATAACCCTGTCCTGGTCCTGGCCGAGGGGAGGGGGTAACCCAATCAGGTCCTAGGACGGGAGACGGGAGAATACAATCGCGCTCCTTTTATATACTGTTGGCGATGAAGAAAGTGGTATGAACAGACCCCCAAGTCCTCACTCACCTTCTTTTCTCCTGAGCATAGCTGGCATAGACGGTTCGCTGATGCCATATTCATTAGCTGCCCTTATTCTACAAGTAACATAAGAGTAAATGTATAAGACATGCAATGACTGACGGAAAAAAGGCTCGTGTCTTTACAACTACACGCAAGAAACAACCCACCTGTAATAATAGTCCTTCTTGCGGGTGAACTTTGTGACCTTATACTGCGTCTCCTCCACGTCACTCGCCAGACGCATCCAGTCGTGACCAGGGGGTTCTCTGTACTCAACTATGTACGTGATCTTCGTCTGTACCGCATAACTAAAAATAACGCGAAGAAAAGATGAATTTACAAGACGCAACTCCATGTTAAATCAATCATAACATATCTTAGTAAACTGAAATATTTCATAGGTACTATTTATAGGGGGAGTCTGTCCTTCTAATAGCTTATTCACACTGCATGGGACAGGGACCGGGGCAGGTACAGGGAACGGGACTGGGATCAATGAATCCTAATATATTACAGGTTCGGCCCGGTTAATTCGAACATGGTTAATTCGAAGCCACACTTAATTTGAAGCTTCTCCCAAGTCTTGTACACAACCCCTATCTTTTCAATGTTAAAAAATACTGTTAATTCGAACACAGTTAATTCGAAGTTTCACTAATTCAAAGGGATTTCAAGACTAACTTAATTCGAAGTGCTTGTATTTCGAAGTTTAAGGGAACTTTAATCGAAGTTCACACTGTTCTGAGACAGGGAAAGGAACTTGAGCCATTGTCTGCTATCGTCTGGTCCCGTTCCCTATACCTGTCCCGGTCCCTTCCCCATGCAGTGTGTATAAGCCATTATTTGTTCAAGATTTCCATTTTGCTAATGATTTTCGGATTTTTCTTGTGTTAAGGCTTGTTTACACGTGACGTTTGCATGTGCAGCTGCGTCAACGTTTGCGTCAAGTTTTGTATTGAGTCAATGGTGACACAAACACACACGCAGAGAATGGGTCTGAAACCATTCCCTGCATTTTCCATTAGCACAATGTTAAAGTTACGTGTAAACAGAGCTTTATGGGCAAACATTTCGCAGCAACCTCTTGCAACGCATAAATCAATGAGAGATTTTTCATTATCTAGGATTTTTTAGGGTTTTTTTTATTATTTTAAAATTTCTGCCAATGTTTATTTTTTTAATTTTAAATTTTCTCCCAATATTCTGTGATCACCCTAGAAACATCTTCAGTAAAGGCTTGTTTACACGTAGCGTCAACGTTTGCACCAACGTTTTTATCAAGTTTTGTATTGAGTCAATGGTTGATGCAGAGAATGGGTCTGAAGCCATTCTCTACATGTGCGTCAACATCACCATTGCCTGACTCAATACAAAATTGACGCAAGCTCACGCGCTACGTGTGAACAGAGCATAACATCACAACTTTACTCACGCAGGCACGGAGGAAGGCTTCCACTTGAGAATGAAGTAGTCATCTGTCAGATTGGTTATCTCAGGTTTCTCCCAGATTGTGCGAGGCTTGGACCGCGGCTTCGAGTCATCCACGCTCTTTGATCTCCTTTCTTCTTCAGCTGCAGAGAGCAGAAGTAAATATCAGGTTGTGAAAAGTTTCACCAGGTGGCTCATTCGCTCCCTGGGGGCGAAGGGGAGCGAAGCGTATTGTATACTAGGTTTTAGGGTCCCCACCACCTGCGGCAACAAAAAATTTGATTACAACATATAGTGGTTAGGTG
>JBCAUG010723910.1:0-12394 GCA_038406175.1 Haplosyllis leylae
GTTTGTAAACGAACTATATTTTTTTTGCGAAACTCGTACTGAAAACTCATACTCATACTCGCAAGCATCGATCACACCACCTCAATACTACATTATGTGATCAAAGTTGCTTCAACTTTTTGTGACCTAGCATGGTTGGGATACAAAAACAGAGTTTACACTGCCCTTGCCACCCTCAAGCTTTCCTTCACACTCCTCCCATGTGCCCTCACACCTCTTGTACCTGCCCTTGCACCCTTCAAAGTTTTTTTCAACGTTTTGTGACTTAGGGTGGTAGGGACACAAAAACCTAATTTATACTGCCCTCACACCTGCCCTCACACTCCTTGCACCTGCCCTCACATTCCTCAAAGTTGTTTCAACTTTTTTGTGACCTAGGGTAGTGGGGACACAAAAACCTAGTTTACACTGCCCTTGCACCCCTTGCACCCCTTGTGCCCTTACACCCCTTGCACTCTTGCAACCCTTGTACCCTAGCACCCTGCACACCCTTGCACCACTTGCACCCCCTGTACCCAAGGGTCACGCGGGGATGCGAGGGATGTGAGCCACCTGGTGAAACTTTCACTAACTGATATTTCTTGGAGACAAACAAACCTTAAGATCTTGCTGTGATATTCATACTGAGGGAAAGTAAAAGTATTGATAATAATAATTGATAACGAGCAGTTTTCATTGTCCATGCGTGTTTTTTCCCAAAGACTTAACTGATGAGACACATTACTTCTAAGTAAAAAATTTTAAAATTTAAATCGACTGTGCGTCGTTTTCTCTTTAGAAACCACCTGAAGAAAGACGAACCGTTACCCATCACAGCAGGACCATGGGAGATGGAGGTATTCTTTGATTGTACCTTTGAACGTGTGGATAATTCGATCACAGAGCAACCACACGGAAATTACCGATAATCCGAAAGAACTTTGTCCGTTCAGAGAAAATGGTCCGCTAAATGTGTTGTAACAAACTAAACGATCAACGATCCTACATCACCATAGTATTAAAAAGCACATGTAAAGTGCATTTTCCGTGTTTTATTAATCAGAATGTGAAGGTGGGGAAAAATATGCACGACCACATGCACGACCGAGAAGGTTAAGCGTCTCCACAACACAGAAAGGGGAAACAGAGGAGAAACTAGTTTCTCTTAATATGATAAGTGAAGATACCAACCTCCCACAGGCTATAGTAATTGAGAAAAGTAAGTGATTGTGTTGTTAATATATTTAATTTATACTGGAGTTATCATTGTAATCTTTGGATCCTAAAATGAACCATGTTTTCAGATTGACATTAGATTTCTTTTTGTTTCTGATTACCATTAAAAAGTTGAAGAAGTGCAACGTGAAAAGCCTGTAGAAAAGCCGAAGCCAGAAGCTCGAACGTTTCCCACACTACCTAAGATAAAAAGGAGGAGCTCCAAACCTGTCGCAGAGGTCAAACCTACAGTGAAAAAGAGAACAAGTATAGTTCCAAAGGTAGAACAACTTCATCACAAAATATTTATCACGTCCAGGAATATGTTTACATGTATCTGTTTTCTGCACCCAAAGTGATAAATACCTGGCAATTCACCATGAATTTTCGGAAAGTGAGGAATTTTACAAAAAATCAAAGAGTAAAAGAATTCCACCTGCTGCCTCGTATGGGTAATTGTTTTTAACCTTTTCAGCATGTAAATATTATATCGTCCTCAGGTGTATGGCTAATTATAATATACAAAAACTACTGATATGGGCTGAAATTATCTCACACCCTATGCACCACCCTATGCACCACCTTACACACCACCCTATGCACCACCACTATGCATTCTGATTGGCTAGGATTCCCCACCACAGCCAATCAAAGCACTGGAATGTATGTTACTAATTAACATAAAACCCTGATTTTTCCCCACCACTCTCTTAAGAAAGTATCCACACCCCTAGTTTACAAGAAATAGTTGACTCTAACGAGCCAGCAAATATTTTGTGGTGGCTTCAGCAACCATCTGTTCGGAGTAAAGCATCATTTTAAGCAGTAAAATGTGTTTTAATCCCAAAATGGGCAAGACCGAACTGGGCCCAGTAAATGGAGGGAAATCCCTCGTGCCATTACGTCATGACTGTCATGTGGCTGATTACATCATTTTGGGCATTCTTGTTTATTTCAAATCAGAGATAACAGTGATTCGCAAAAGTAATTCTTCAAATTAATGAAAATTTGAAGATTATTTGGATTATTTGGATTATAAAGTATTTTACCTAGGTTAAGAATGCCTAGGGGTCAAAAGAGAAAGCACAATGAAGGTGCAACACCTACGGTAGGTGATTTAAAAATCAAAAAGAAATCAACCGAAATTAACAAGGCAACGGTCGCCATGTTACCAACAGATTCAAAAAGACGTGTGTCGAAAAGAAATCCTAAAGTCAGCAGGAAAATAGATTTTCTATATGAGAGCAATTTGAGTAACAGTAATAAAAGTAATGACACAAATAATAATGCACAGTTAGCTTTAGCAAAGCATGTGCCGACGGTTGGTAAAAAGCAGCCGATAGTGGGAAATGATAAACATGTTGAGTCTTGTATAAAGACTAAGCCCAAAGTAACGAAAATGGGAAAGAATGGAAAAACTAAAACGTTGTCCACTAATGCAAATTTAAAATCTGATGGTATACAGGTCACGATCAACTCCGACGAAGAGTTAGATTACGAAGATGATATGTTGCCTGAAGATGACAACGATGCGGGTAGCATTGACCATGACGAACACGATCAGAATGACATAGATCATGATAAATCGGAGAATACTGATCAAAGTGAAGACGGAGAGCATGTTGAGTCGGTTGACATGGGTATGGGTATTGGTACTACATCATCAAGCTTAAATGAAGAGCAGGTGATAATGAACAACCCTCATTTAAGGAAGCTACTTAACAAGATGTTAGACGAACGTATTCAGAATGCACAGACCAATGGAGAAAGTAGTAATTCACAATTACTAACCAGGATGTCACCACATCAGTCGGGGCAGAAAAAGAAAGGAGGAAATACAGCAGGTATCATTAAATCCCCTTCAGACACAACTATTTACGTGCCAGCATTAAACGCAGTTAGAAGAGAAAACAGACCAGATTTAGGTCAACAATTCACGAGCAATGAGAAGCAAGGAGTTAAAATTGACATCAATAAAAAGAAGGACAATCAATTACAAGACGAAATGATGTTAAAAATCTCTAATTTTGTAGATCAACTGAGACTGGAGCATGAAAATTCCATTGGAGACGAGGAGGAGGGCAGGAATAAGAAAATCCGCTCTGAAGTTAGGACAGTGACAAATGAGTTAAAGGACGCACATAAGAGGATGGAGTGAGTCATAGTGGAGACCAAAAAGTTCCGTGCCAATGTTGAACAGCCTCCAGGTAGGAGATCTTTACCTAATCAGGTTTTTGAGTCAGATAGAATGTTGATAAAAATGCAAGCAGTGAGGTTGAACTGGATGCCCATTCTGGACAAACATCAAGTATGGATAGGCAGATAGTTGGTAATGGATTGACTGATGACGGTTTCTTTCATCAAACCTGTCATATTGATGATAATATGAAAAATAAAATTGAGAGGGGTGAATACGTTGATTTAGACAAATTGCTACCGAAGGAGAATTTCCAAAGCAGAGTAGGTTTTAATAATGAAACCAAACTGGAGTGGGTCCAGAGTGAGGGCAGTACTTACTTGGTCCCTGCAAAAAGTGCAAGCAGAATAAACTGTTTTTGACGTTGGGAGCAAGCATTCAGGATGTTTGCGACTATATACTGTACAAAAAACCCTAGTCGCGCCAGAGAGATTTGGCAGTATATCTCCATGATCAATACTGCATCTATGTCAAACACATGGGAGAATGTCTACAATTACGATATTGTCTTTAGACAATTAATGGAGTTCAACCCAGCCGAAGCTGGGCAGTAACTTACAATCAGATGTGGAACCTCTCTATGACTAATCCTATTGTATCCAATCAAAATAGAAGAAGTTTTCCAGGCAGCAACAATTTTGGCAGTTATAATAATGCACCCTCAATGCAAGGATTGGCTAGGAAGAAAATTGACTATTGCTGGAGCTTCAACAAAGGGGCAAAATGTAAATTTGGAAAGAAATGTAAATTTATAGAAAGATGTTCATATTGTGATGCACCCACACATGGTGTGGTGAACTGTGATAAATTGGACAAGAAAGATGGAGGTTCCACAAGTGGTTATAAGGGGAACATAAAACACAAGTCCAGATAGATGCAATTATTTGTCTTGTTTATAGAATTGTTGTTGTATTTTATTTAGAAGTTCTACAGCATGAAAACCTTGACCTACAAAATATTGTGACTCCAGTTAAGGTGAAAGTTTATGAACAGCTGTTAAAGGAGTCTGATTACAATAAAAAGAAGGCACAGTATTTGATGAATGGCTTTACATCAGGATTCTCTTTGTGTTATCAGGGGCCTAAGCATATAGCCAGGAAGGCACCTAACCTCAAGTTGACAGTAGGATCTCAAACAGAATTATGGAATAAGATCATGGTTGAAGTGAAAGCAGGAAGATATGGTGGGCCTTTCAAGAAAATACCTTATAAGTACTTCATTCAGTCACCAGTGGGCCTTGTGTCTAAGGATAAAGGCAAGAAAACAAGGTTAATTTTCCATCTGTCATACCCTAAGACTGGCCAGTCAGTGAATTCAAGTATACCAGAGGAACTTTGTACAGTGAAATATCCTGACTTCATGGAAGCAGTGACTATATGTTTGCAGGCAGGAAAGAACTGCTTTGCAACAAAATCTGATATGTCTATGGCCTTCAGAAATATACCCATGGATAAGAATTCATGGTGTTACCTAATCTTAAAAGCTGCTCACCCAGTAACTGGGAAAATCTACTATTTTGTGGATAAGTGCTTGCCATTTGGAGCTTCAATTAGTTGTGCAATTTTCCAGGAATTTTCAAACTCAATAGCTCACTTAGTGAGATTCAGGACCAAAAAGTCACTGGTCAACTATCTGGATGATTTCTTCTTTGCTGCTATGTGTAAGGCTATGTGTGATGAACAAGTGAAGATATTTCTGGACATATGTGACAAGATCAAATTCCCTGTGTCTTTGGAAAAAACATTTTGGGGAAGCCAATTGTTAACCTTCCTAGGACTGCTTATTGACACAGTGAATCAAAGAATTAGTATACCTATAGACAAGCTGGAAAAGGCACATGGCATTATTAATGTATTTCTGAACAAAAAGAATAAGAAAATCACTCTGAAGCAACTGCAGCAGATCACTGGTTTCCTTAATTTCTTATGTAGGTGTGTGGTTCCAGGGAGGACTTTCCTTAGGAGATTATACAATTTGGGAGCCAATGATAAACTGATGCCACACCACCATATCAGGATAACAGCAGAATGTAGGATGGACATGGAAATTTGGAAGAAATTCTTAGCACAGCCTTTGATATTTTCAAGACCATTTTTGGATTTTACAGAACAAACTGCCAAGGATATTGACATGTACTCAGATGCATCTGGGTGCATAGGTTTTGGTGCATATTGTGGAGTAGAATGGATTTGTGCTCCCTGGGATGTAGACTGGCTAAGAGAATATAATTCAAGTATTGAGTATCTGGAACTGAATGGAGTAACAGTTGCCATAATAAGCTGGATTAAGAATTATAAGAATTCAAGAATAATTCTCCACTGTGACAATGACAGTGTGTGCAAGATGATCAATGAAAGCTCCTCTAGCTGTTTCAAGTGCATGGTCCTTTTAAGGCTTATTGTGTTGGAGTGTTTAATACACAATGTACATGTCACTGCTGAATGGGTCTCAACTGGTGACAATGGCAAGGCTGATGCTTTATCTAGGATGGAGTTTGACAGATTCAGGAACTTGGGACCTGATATACTTGAGAATCCTATGCCTGTCCCTACATGTATTTGGCCTATCACTAAAATATGGCTAAGAAAATAAATGAATACTATTGACAAATTATTTTCTTCCACAATTTCAGGTACTGCAGGCTGGACTCATAGAAGACATGTAACAAGTTCATCCAATTCTTCAAAGATATCAACAAGACATATCCAGTTAATCATTGATAAATTAGTAGAACAATCACAGAGAACATCTACATCTCAAAACTATTTGAGAATATGGAGACAATTTAATAAATTTGTTATAAACCTAGATGTAAAACCAAACTCATGGGAGGATAGAGTAACCTTGTTTATTGGTTATAAGATTGACCAAGGAATGAAATCTACTACAGCCAAGTCCTATGTGTCTGCAATTAAGAAATTGCTAGTGGATGATGGGTATCCATGGGATGACCATAAAGTACTCCTTAGTTCACTTATCAAAGCATGCAAACTGATTAATGACAAAGTACATACTAGGTTACCTATCCAATGTGGTTTGCTTGAAATGATCCTGTTTGAAGTTGAAAGAATGTTCTGGAAAGCTGGCCAAGTTTATCTCCAAATTTTGTACCAAGCACTTTTTGCTTTATCATACTATGGTTTATTAAGAGTGGGTGAAGTAACCCAAAGTGACCATGTAATCAAGGCTAGAAATGTTCACTCAGCTGTGAACAAAGACAAACTGTTGCTGGTTTTATATTCCTCCAAGACACACTCAAAGGGCAGAGGAGGCTATGAAATAGGAACAGAAGAACAATTTTTTATTTTCAAAGATGGTTCTCCTGTTACACCAAACAATGCAAGGGATATTCTCAAAGCTTGCCTTACCAAGTTAGGACTAGATCCATATATGTATGGGATGCATAGTTTCAGAGTTGGAAGAACCACAGACTTAATCAAATACCAGTACAGTTTAGAAGAGGTGAAGAGAATGGGGAGATGGAGATCTAACACAGTATACAGATACATCAGACAATGATTGTCTGACACACTATAATTATTGTTATTTGATATGATTTTCGATGGGAAAGACAACCATTGAACAGTATGTAGTTGCGCGATAAATGGCCATAGCGGCAGCGAGAAGTACGGAAAAATACCGAACTTTACCATGTTCTTCAAACTAAGCGAGATATATAGGTCATTGGGCGGAGCAAATTAATGATATGTCGGCAATTATGAGATGTGGATACAGCTCAATTCTGATGTGACCTTATATAGCAGAGGAACATAAGAGCATGATTAACGCAAATAATTTAGCGCTATGGTTTGTTTGCGCCTACACTTACACTTACTTTATGGGAATATTACATGAATATCACATTTTATGTTATGCTTTCTTCCTACTTCAGATGACCTGAAGGGCCTGGCGAAGACATGGATTCTTGGAGACAATTTTCTTGCGGAAACTTTCAGGAAACAATTTAAGAAATCAAGTTTTGAATATCACCTCAAATCACACTTTGAGACCATCCCATACGGAAGTAGCAGATATTCAGATAAGAACTCAAACACTTTAAGCAGAATCGAGAATTCACTTGTGCAAGCTTTAAACACAAAATTTTATTTGCCAGAATATATTATCATATTTCTAGACGATGATCTCATCGAATTCCTAACATTGAAAAAGTTGTCTTCTTTGGCAACACTGTTGGGTCCCTGGATTGAACACCTAGCTAATTTCGTGGCAGAAGTTGTCCAAAAGTGACATGGACAGCTTAGTACTAAAGCGCAGCTTCAAGAACCAACACAGATATATTGGGTAGAAGCAGTTATCATGATAATTTCAATTACAGCATGCAGCGTCCAAGAGAAGCTTACAACCATTGTGTTGATGCTACCTGTAAACTTCACCTTAACATGTGTGTCCTTAAACTGAGGGAGCACTGGGACAGAAAGAGTGGCAGTCTTGTAATAAATAACAGACTTACCAAACAAGGACTCTTGGCCTATTGGCATGCAATGGATGCATTGTTTAAATTTAACATTCAAAAATGTGAAGAATTCCTCATCCGGACGAAATTCAGATCTTTAAAAGCAAGATCAGAAGACACACAAGGCCATGGACAGGCAAAGAAGCCTGCCCGTGAAGACTGGGATGAAGACCTTCAGGAGATCTCTGATGATATGTATGAATTTTTCCGAAGACGTTGCCATAGGGACAGGTATCACTGGTCGCCTGCAACAGCACCTGGGCCAAAATTCATTTTGCCCCGGCCTAAACAAAGAATTTGTTGGTTTTAAACATACCGCGATTGTAGGAAATTACTGTGATGTTTATGCTGTGATAACGTTAACCTTTTCTCTATTTATGTTAATTTGTATCTTCCTTTGTATTGTACACTCTATATTTTATCATCTTTATACTGTGCATATTTAAAATTCTATGTATTATATACATCAGTTAGGTTTATTCCTGATAATTTCCAATTTTGGCTTGAGATAGTCTGACTTGCTGGTTCATTGGCCACCAGCTGCCAGACTAAGTGCCTGTTGGGCACGCACAAAATTGGAGATGATCTGAGGATCTTACTGCATGTAGCAGTGATTTACTGTTCAGAACAGTGATGTACACCTATGTAAGGTGTGAATGGTTAACCAATTTTATGTTTGAGTTATGGGAAACTCAGATTTATTTAAGAGTGCATTTATTTACTCTGATGTTCAACTGTTTCCAATTTTTGGCTGATTTGAAATAAACCATTTTCATTCAATTTAGTGTCTTGTTTCATTTCTGGGGAGTAAAACAAATGTTTTAATTTACTTGCATATATACTGAAGGAGGAACCTCCCAGTTCTTCGTCTGAGAGTGAATTCGACGAAACGGAGGCAAGAATGGTCGCTTACAGGAGTAGACGGAAGTCCGTCTTTGAAATTGACATCAACGAGTTCGCTCAAAAGTTTTCATTTGGATTTTCTGGACTAGGAACGCCAGTTTCAAGTAAAGTTTTTGAACTTTTCGTTCATTTACGCTTTTCTCCGAAAACATTAAATATGTATTGTTCCATTTTTTAATACATTTCACCTCAATTGTTCAGCACATCAAAATAACACATTACATTTCACAGCATATCAAAATCGTAAAGATAGTCTGATTAAACAAGCTGATAACCTGAAAAACAAGAAGGACGTTCCTAAAAAGAAACGCAACCTGGATCTGCCCCCTGCACCGCCACGGCCGAAAGACAATTCAATATCAAAACAAGCAAGAAAGAGAATGAGGGACTTAGCTAATCCCAAACCAATTGCAAATTATGTCAAGAAACCAGTTTCAAAACCTAAGGACAAAGATTCACAGGCGAAGAAGGCGACGAAAGAACAGGATGAAATGAAACAAGAAAAGTTAGACATGGAAGATGATTCTGGAGACACTGTTTATGGCCAAGACAAACTTGATCGAGAATTAAAGTTAAGCAAGTCCAAAGAAAATCAGAGTAAGTAGAGCTTAATGCTTCATCATTCATTTCTGAGCTTTTTTACTGAATAAGATTACAACGTAAACTTACTTTAATGGCTTTGGTTCAGCTTGCTTTACCCAGAATCTCATGTTTTGATCTTGTTTTGTTTCAGATTGCTTTACCCAGAATTTCATGATTCATGTTGATCTTGTTAACGACTGTTCATTGCATAGAGCAAGAAAGCAACGAAACTGTGGTCGATGAATCTTCCGAAGAATTGAAAAGATTGCAGTCGAAAGGTTGTGATATGCATGACAATAACGACCATGCTGAAAAGCAAGAATTGGCGAGTTCTGCTTCTGTGGTAGAGCCTGAATCTGAAGCTACGATGAACAAAAGTGATTTAACGAAGAGCAGTGAAGTGTTGGCGGTGTACGATATTCAAGCCAAATAAGGTTTGTGTAAGATTTTTGCACAAATGAACAAAGACAACAGCAAAATTAAAATACGTACACGTATATTTTTGTTACAAAAGTGTAATAATATAGAATAAGTTCAATATAAACATTGCTTAAAGCACTTAAATAAACTTATTTTTGTTTGTATATGTATGTATATGCAAAGAGATTATATTGGCAATTTATATTGGCATTTAATGATAAATAAGTCAAAATATTCAAGATTCAAAGACACATACTCTTTATTCGGACAGTCAAACGTGTAGAGATCTTTCACACAAACCAAAGTTCCCGTCAAGACAACTCCTCTAAGAGCCCATTTACATCTAGCGACAGCGACACGTCTGCGACATCACTGCGACGTCACTCCGAACGGGTTGCAAAGTGATTTCCAAGTGACAGTCGCTGACGCTTGGTGTAACAGTACAGGACAGAATTCATGCTTTTGATTTGGGAGGGATCTCGCAGCGGTGTCGCAAACGCTAGGTGTAAACGGGCCCTAACAAACGGGCTTTGGCGATTTTCACTTCTCAGTCATGTTCAGTTGCGACAAATCATTAAATCATACATCGCTCTAGCTCAGTGTGATTGATCCGAACAGTTAACAATAGATCTAAAGAATACGTTTTCACAGACGAACATTGCCTTCAGGTGAAGATCTATCATTCGACGTCAGCAAGGATGGGCCGTGGCTCCTTCGATTTTGACTTCTTTTGATTCCAGAGAGGCTCCTATTTGATGGAATTCTGAACACTCTATCACAAAGGAAGGATTTTCCTGGCCGCTCGCTTGATTCTCATTTAACTTCGGTAGAATCGTTTTTCTTCTGCACCATGGAAACAACTTTCCCCTGAAACATAATGTTTGATTTTGAAGGAATAAGTATTGCTTGCTGTGTTCAGAAGTTAAAGGATTTGCCTGCAAATTTCAGTTTACAAGGAACATGCTCATCATCCCCTTTTTGACTGAATATTCATGTCCTGAGTTCTAAATCAACCACGGAATAATCAGCCTCAAGTGGTTGTAAGACCAGGTTGAAATCTTTGGCACAACTTTGACAACTCCAAACATTTGTGGGTTCAGAAGTTCTCAGAAAACTGGAGGTGTTTATTTCCCAGTGTCGTAAGATTCATGACCTCATGGCCCAATTTCCACCCAGGAGCCACAGGGCTACAAAGACCCACGTGGGGACATGATTTTGGGTTCAATCGATTACAAAGAATTGGATACAAATTAATATTAATTTATGGCGCATATCAGTAGAAACCGCAACAATTAAACCAACCTTCCCAGAAGCTCTGCCTCTGTTATGGTATCAGGCATCCTCATTCCTTCCGTCTCCGGCAGTAACATTGAGCTAATCGCAACGCAGATACTGAAGAACGCGTAGATCAGTGTAGGAAGGGCATCCCAAACTTTTGTCTACAAAAAACATCAGAGAATTTTACTGTGATGATGTTGTTGTCACTATTGTGGTTGGTTCGACGGGGACGGGAAATCGGCTCATGGACTCAATGTTATTTTATAAAATATTTCAGATGGAGAAGTGCGAAAATGGCAGCATTTGCAATGACACATGAATAAGTTCCATTGTAATTGCATTGATTTTGTTTACAATTGATGGCAGAGCGTCTGCTTTTACAAATTCCACAATGGACAACTGTGAATCTTTTGATTCCTAAATCTGCAATTTCAGGATTATGATTCAGGAGTATGTGTCGGTGTCGACTTTGGTTGCAGAATGTGTAAGTTATCTTGTCCTTCGATGCTCCTGATACACGCAATTCATTCAAAAAATATACTTGTAGAAGCCTGCATCGTTTCAAATCAAAGGCTACAAATAAGTTCAAGCAAATCTAAAAACTTTGGCTGAATTTCACAAGCAAAAAACCGTCCTCGTGTGTGACACTAAATGAGGCAACACGACCAACCTCTTATTTGGATGGTAAATCTTACCAGCTCTGTGAGGTAAGGTCCGGCTATGGTTATGGCCAAAGAAATGCCATTTTCTATGCCGACGATCTTTTGTTTGACAGGGGTGGGATGGAGCTCTTCCTGCATGATGACCACCACACAGCCCCCACTGGTAACAAAAGCTCGGCCAACCATGACTATTATGGAGGCAATTTGCTCATATCCTACAAAATACCACAAAGTATTGGAATAGATGACAAAAGGTTGATAAAATCAATTTCTTAGATCATCATGATTCAAGGGTCAACTTTGTAATTAGGTTTTTCGCAAAAGGAAACCCAAATAGTTTGCAAAAGAAGACCCTCAATTACAGTTCAAAACTTTTAGAATACTTCCCAAAGAAGCTGAACGTGAGTAATTCATTGAGTATCAATGAGCAATAAGTTGTATTAGGTCATAATGCAAGCATACTGTCATATGTTGCATTATAAAAGAAAAATAGATTGCGGAAATACATTAAGCAGTACTCGAACAGTATGGCCCCAATAACATACGCAAAAATTGACTTGCCTTTTATGCTGAAAAATGGAGTGGCTAACGCCAACAAAGCTGATGCAAAGACTGCTGTGATGACCACGGTTTTCAGTTTACCCAGTCTCCTCATCATATAAATTGTAGACAGGGCGGCTGTTC
>JBCAUG010723921.1:0-12393 GCA_038406175.1 Haplosyllis leylae
CCCCTAGCTATGTGGATGGTCTGAGTCCCCCCCCCCCCCCGTGAACAGACACATGCCTGTGAAAACATTACCTTCCCTCATCCTTCAGATGCCGGCAGTAATAATCGCGTTTCCCCCAAATGTTTTCACTGACTTCGTCGAATTCAGTAGAAAAAATAATATTATTTTGAAAAAGGATTGCTGTACTTGAACCTGCTATCTCTTGTGTAAGAAACCATCACTCTACCTCAGCACCAGGAAGTCACAGGTAACAGAGAGGACCCTTAAATTGAACCCAATTCATGCTTCAGTGATTTCTCGGATTTTCTGAATTTGCTGAATTCACTGAATTTTATGAAAAGTCTGCTGCATTTAGTGAAAACCCCAATAACCTTCAAATCTTCCACATTGTACTCCATCTTACTTTCATTTTTATTTTCTTGTTATCCATATCAATGATGCTGTCATTCTATTCACAGAAAATGTCAAAAGCAGCAATTTTTCTACATGTATGCTATTCACGTATGAAAGTTTGATACAAAAAACACCTAACTGCAAAATGTACCATGTAAGGTGTATTTCCAAGTATTTGCTGGTAGCAAGATGAGTTTATATGTACACATTGCAAATTCATTTAGCAGTAATCAAAAATGAATGTTAGAAACCTGTCGAGTTTATTTGGAATTAAGTATAGTCCTTTGGTTCACTGTGCATTTCCACCAAAAGGTGAAAAGATCAAACTTTAGAAAGCTACGCACACTTCATTTGTATATGACCAAAAAGAAGAAGCGTAAAAAGTCACCCATTGACATTTGATCTCGCAGTATCTTTTTAAGACCTAATGGAGTTTTAATAGTGCAAGTAGCACTACGACCAGCATAAAATATTTGCATTGCTGGGGACCCTTTTGTAGATTCACATGTTGTGAGGTGCATGACCTACAAGCATGCAAAGGAGTTGTTTTATTATTTTATTTCTTCGCGTTATTGCCTGTAGCCAAACGATAACACTGAACTGTTTTCCTGTTTAAAAACAGATTTTTAGTAGTTTCTTTGCATATTACATTTTTAAACATAGAAATGGGATTTTTCATATAAAAGTTACCCATTAAATGTCCGTTACTCAGAATAATTTTTCTTCATTTTAGTTTAAATTTCTCCTCAATCACAGTTTGCTTGGGGATTCTCAAGCATTAGTAGTATCGATAAGAAGTCGTCACGAAAATATGCCACGTAGCAAAATTAGACATGCACGTAAGAAAACTTTCTGAACATTACCTTTTTGGTAGTTCCAGTGATCATTGAAATTAATGAATGCTAAAAGAAAGTTGTCCTGGTCTGTGATCGTAGACTGTTCAGTCCAAATCAAGGAAATCTTGTCGTTTAAGTGTCACTCTCTTTCTGTTGAACATCTCTTGATCAAAGCAATGGCCTAAATGTTTCGCATCCAATTCCATCATACTCTTCTTGATTCGAACCCAAAATGTCCCGACGTAAAAATTCATCATATGCAGGAGCAGCTCCCCCGTTGTGTGGAAAGGGACAAAGTGGCTTGGACGATAGATCATCCTCTAAATGAGACTTCTTCTGATAAGCACAAGAACGCTCTCATTACCATGATTAAAATGGATCGGGCCAAATGGCTGAACATTTGGCCAAAGAGTGGCATTAATCGAAAAGTTTTCTTATGGAATGATAGACCCTGAATGGAGATTGAAGACAAAATGACGAGTGGTCTGATGCATTGTAAAGTGTATGAGAATTGACTAGGTTATTGCACGGGGTTGATTACTCACGCTGATGTATAGCTATGGGACATACTGTCGCGCTCTGTGTACATTCGCTACTTTGATTTATGATGATTAAACATACATTTTATGCACTTTTTATATGATTATGGATCGCCTCTAAATGAGTAGGGGCCTAACCTAAGTAAAGCCTAACGCAGGGCAATTACTTTTAGTATTTGTCACTAATTTCTTGTACAATGCTTTTTGATGGCAACTATTATTTCTTTCCCTTTGTAGATTGACCGGATGAAAATACAATTTTTGCTCAACATGTATGAAAAGACTTGCAGATATCTTTGTAAAATAAATGTCATTCATATGAGGTAAATTTTTATCTGTGACAAAAATACAACCATTAAGCTGTTTACTGTTCAGATAATTGTCGATTCTAACTAAACTCTCAACAAAACTCAGCGAAGATTTCTACAAAATATTATTCTACATTCATCATAAAAAGTCCTTAAACTATATATTTTATTGTTAACAACTCGTTACGTTTGTACACATATCTCCTCACACAATCGAGAAACATCAAACAATGCAGTAGTTGTATTGTAACTCTAGTAAATAATTTTCACAAAGATGAATTAGAATATAGCCTTGCCGTAACCTTCCTATCGCTTTGGCAGGAAGCCGTCATGGACAGTAGACTTTGTGGGGACATCCTTACAATAACAGAGTTCGACCCTCACCCCATCCCCACACCCAGATGCGTCCAGATCTACAGCTAATCTGCTCCTTGACCCCTGAGGGTCACCGGAGCCCCTGCCTGATGCAAACCTCACCGGACATTACACCAGCCTGATTAACTCCGTTCAATTTGCCAACTGAAAGAAACGTCACAGGAATATTGTTCTTCTGTAATGTATAATTTTGAGTGAGGTCCATTAACAACGGTCAATTCTATATGTATGTATATCAAAAAGATATATCCTAAATGATGGGGTTTTAAGTCACTATTGATATGTTGAAAATTGGAAAATAAGGAATTCTTTATGGAAGTCAGTCAAGTTAAAAATTATTCACCCTATCGTTCGTACAGAATCGAAACATTTGACCCCAATAAGCTACCAAACCCATACCGGATGTAGCTGGACATTTCACCCGCGGCAATGATTACATAAATTTAGGACCTCAACTCCATAAAAAGCTTGGAATCAAAGTCGATTAATCCTAATTGGTCACTAATCTGATGAAAAACTTCCTGCACAACCGAAAGTCCATCTGCTATCAGACCACAACACACAATTCCCAAAAAATCACCAAAAGCGGCTGTGAACCACAAACGGCATGACATAGACGAGAATAATGTCGGAATTGTCCCATTACTACGATTTACACGTTTATAATTCACCAATGATAATTCAGTTTTATGGTTATCTTTTTCAGTAAATTCCGTCCATGGCTTTCAAGGATTGTTGTGATTTACAACGATGGCACTTTGTGTTGACATGGCCATGAGATTAGGGCTTTTGTCGCACTGTGCACTGTCTTTGTGCTGTAGGTTAGAGGCCACACAGACATGTGCACCACAGCACTTAACACACAGGTTGAATTTTTTGTACAAGGTGATAATACATTTATGGCATAACACCTTATTATTACCAATTTTGTCATATAAAACAGTCATATTTTACATTATATTTCAAAGAAGCTATTTCAAATCACCAAAAGCGAGAAGCGAGAACATGTACCATGCTCCCGTGGGTAATATTTTGGAATGTAGTAAATTTTAGTTTTGACTTAAATCGAGAAGTAAAGGAATACGTTGTGCCTCAACGAAACGAAATACTTCTGTTCAATAATTATGTGTTAGGAATCTCTGTAAAAGATAACACTGATAAGTTAATAACAACTTTCAGGTGACAGTCCGAACGGATTCCTCATTGATTTCATGCAATACAAGGACACTAGGAGGATGAACCAAGATAGTCGGCAGAGATAATCGCCAAGAAAGGTAAACTGTTGCTTCACAAAAATTTCAAGCATTGAGGTAAAGATGTATTGTGTTGTATATATTGTACTTTATAAAGATACATTCACTGAGTTTAACTAATGATTTCGGGTGTGCGTGCACGTTTGTGTGTGGACATGTTTGGATACACACAGTTAATCTCTTACCGAAACTACATTTGAAAAAGGGGGCTGTTCAATGACACAACAACCTCTCTTATTTCAACAGAAGCCCACCTATCATTAAATGACGTTTCTACAAATTGATTTAACTGCCATCTCCTCAACAATTGTTGCAAAACTTTAACCCAACACGAAACTTAATCTTTCCTGCTTTAGTAATGTATAGTAATGTAGCAGTGGCAGATGTTCATTTGATACACAGGTAAAGACCTTTTCTCTAACACAATGCCTACAATACCTTCTTGACACAGAGAAACTCCTGTAATTTCCACTGTGTTGCTCCCAATAGATTTAGAAATACTATATTTTTCTTATCTCATATGTATCTGTGGAATCTTTGCCACATACAGTGCTAAGTCCAAGTAGACTTACTGGTGACTTCAGTGTGACAATAACTATTGTATTTGTGACACGGATGTGTCGGGACAGGTGGTGACAGAAATAATCTCATCACTTTCGTCACCATCTGAAGATAACTCTGGTGTCATCTTCGCGATTTCAATAAGCAGAAGCATTTTGAAATTATTTGTTTCGCAAATTGTGTTTTCTGAAAATTCCAAAATATCTTTTTTCTTGATACTTGTGATACTGATAACCTTGAATTTTAACCCGAGTCAGTATTACCAAAGACAAAAAGAGGACGCATACAATAGTCATTGGTACTACTCTACGAATGATATTTTTGACAAAAAATTTAATTTCCACATAGTAACCTTGATCAAACAGTGTGCTTAATTAAGCTACTTTTGCTACACATTTCTCTCCTCCCACAATTGTATTAAAAACTTAACCCGATCCACAAAAACTCTATTACCCAGTGCTAGTAAATAATACACCTCACCAAAGTAAACAGTGTCTCAGACCCAAGAACATTTACTCGAATAATTTACATTGAAAGATCTTCTAGAATTGAAATATTTTTGACTGTATAAAGCCACAGACTTCTTTTCGAGGCACGTTTTAAGTTGAGAGGTTTTCAAAGACAGAGCAAATCAAACTGGGTTTTGAACAACAATTGTTGAAAATCTGAACCACGAAAACTACGGTTTGTTACGTTCTTTGCATTCAGCGAAGCACGTTTTCAAGAGGACCTCTTGCAAGCAGGTGTGCCTAACCTACTATAAACCTCAAGATTAAATAAACATTTTCTTTTGATGTAGTTCTTCAAAAATTCAAAACTGAAAAGTGAAAAATAATTATTTATAAACCCACGAGTTTTAGTGGGGACGCAACAAGCATATAATTGGTGTACACTTCATTGATTGATTTAAGTAATGCCTTTTGAAAATTCGGTTTTCTGTTCTGACCACAGAAACACCTGTAACGAGTACGAAGATTTAAAGTTCACTGTGAACAGATTTCCTAAGTCCAATAACATGAAATAAGTCCAGTAGAATAGCGTCATAAATTAAAATGGAATTTCATAATCAAAAGTCGTGAAACCGCAAGCTTTTGTAGCAAGCCAAAATAGTGAAATTTACTTTTGTATTGTTGTCATACTACTGTATTGGGTGAAAATGAAAAGCATTCCTACCTTTGAGACCAGAATTTAATAATCCATTTTATATTGGTCTGAGGTGACAGAAAATTAAATTTTTGAAATAATGAACGAATAAATACCTAACTTTAACCAGTTTTTAACCAGTTTTATTTCTATATCTTCGCAGACATCACTACTTGTCAGAATCTCTCCATTCGCCACAGAGATAGTAAAAGGCAATTTCAAAAATAAACATGTAATTTATAATACCAAGATAACTTCTTCAAGGTATATTGGCAGAGGCAGTCTGCTTTCTGGGGTCAAGAATAACTTGGCTCTTGTCTCACACAATGAATGGCCTAAAGCTTCCCATTTTTGAAGATAGTGCACTCATATCTTGGTTTCCTAGGTCCTAGGCTAGGAAATGCTCTTGGCAGTTTCAGAGTTCACATTATCCAAAATCATATACATGCTCATAAGCTTTTGTGAAGCTACACTTCAAGACAGAGAATCCAAAAACTTGTGACCGTAGGCAGTTCTTCCTCTACTTGTAAAGAACTTTCAAGTTTTAAAAATAAAGGGACCCTTCTTTTGCTCTACATTTTGGGACAACATACCATTGCGGAAATAATATATCATTATGGAAATTCAAAATTAATAAAGCCCGGTTATGGGTTAAGTGTTTGGGAGAACGTCCCACTGTCAAAAAGAGTGAGGATACGAAGGATAGCACAATAAGGAATGTCCTCCGGCATTTAGTCAGACCCCCGCCCATCTCCTACTGAGTTCAATAGTTGAATGGGGATCACAATACCCATATTGACAGGTGTAAGGACAAGGACAGGAAGGTTCAAAACTAAATACAACCGGGCGACCCATCTTTGGAATATCTCCCCTGACATTTGGTTCCTATGTTCTGCAGCAACTTGTTGAAGGAAAAGAATTTGTAATTAGCCCAGGTTTCCTAACTTCAGCCTCATTTACCCTGTAAGGAACGGTAACTATAGGTTCATTTATTTGCACTTTGAACCAACAGATGGTACAACAGTGGGGTATACTCGCTAAGTATTTGCCATTTAAATTCATAACTGTTGAACCCACGTGTTTCTGCAACGAACTGTTCTTAGTGTTCTTAGAATGTAACATCCGTACTTTCGGTGTACTTGCCTTATCAAACGTATACTTCTCAGTTCCATACTACAAGGAATGATGTCATGCTTGATTTCATGCTTGACGTCGGTACATGTGACGCAATACTTTCAAAATATTGTGCAGGTGTATCCCAGCCATTTCTGCTGAGAGCATATTGTCACTTCTGTTCACAAACACCAGTGCCACCGGGTTATTCTTTCAAAATGTAGTCCTTCGTTTTCTCATTACTCTTTAATAAAAAAAATTGTCACTTTCTGACTCTCTGATTTCACACCAAATGTTACTTACTTACTTTATTCGAAACTTGGACAATTACATTGTGCCCTTGTCACTAAGGTTTACTACGCATACGAGGCAGATGCCCATCTGCGCCTCAAACAAGAATATGTGCTGTCAATCCCCTCGGACAATTACTGAAAACCAATCTTCAAATGATTTCATGTATAGTTTTATCAACATCTTGTAGTTTATATTCACTTTTTCTGAATGAACTTCCAAATCTGCAAAAGATTCAAATGTAGGAAAAGTGGTGTTCAGGCCACATGGTGTCACCAGGTTGTCCGCCCATTTTGGTATTATTTCCGCCCATTTTGGTATTATTTTCTTTATACGATACTATCCCTTGGGGCACATGTTTTATACAAATGTCAATCTATTTCATAAAATGTCCCATTGGGTAAAAAAGGTTTCCGACCCGAAAACGCAATTAGCTAATATGCGTTTATCAGATAAAGTAAGACGGCCACCTGCCTATTCAAACCTCCCACAAAACTTAATTATAAATTTTAATTTGTTTACCCATTAAAAATGAGTTCTGGGTCTCCGTGCTGAATGATAGGCACAAAAAGTAGCGATTCCAACCTTAAACAAGTTGTAATCAGTTGCCATGAGAGAAATTAGTGTTCAATCAGAGTGTAATGACTTAATTAGGAATGGTACAAGGTAACTCAATATTGGATAATGACACAATGACGAATTCGATTTCTGAGTTACTTGGAGCCAAACCATGGTGGTAGCTATACTCGAGATTTTTATTGAATTGTATGATTTATTACGTGAAGGTCTTTCAGGTTCTCACGGAATAAGAATTCTCTATCATTCTTACTCTCGACGAAACATCAAATATAAAGTCTTAATTTATATTATTTAACAATGTAATTTGTGTAATCATTTGCTCGACAATCTCCGAAATTAATTGAACATTACAAACCGCAGGACAATCCAAAGACTGTTCAAGAAATGCTAATAAATCTTGAAAGCAATGTTCTGTCCACAATATTAGATCGTTCTACACGAACAGCACTTCAGTTTCTCCAGTCAGCATGCAACCCCCCCCAAGCATCCAAACAGTCTTAATTCAATTTGCGCAGCTAATAATTGCCCCAGAGACGAAGATAAGATAAAAATTCTTCCAAATTGAACGAATACAGCTGTGTTCAACGAAAATGCTATGAAACGTTGGAATCCCACTTATTCTCATCGTTGTTGCCCAGCGATTGTACTTCATATAAGTACTGATGTGCAAATTAAGTATTGCTTACTATCTTTTCATCCTGGACTTACGAAGGCAGACTCAACAGTTTGATATGTACTGGTAAAGAAAGATGAAATACCAATTCTATGAATCGGATACAGAACAAACTTAATCGCCTGCATCGGCAACAGGATCTCCTCGTATTTGGGCAGGTCAATGTTTGAATTTCTATCCTTGCTGAAAGGTTCAGTATGTAATACGTGCCTGAAAATAAGGTTGCAAGACTTTACACTCTTTCATTCACCTGCTTAGTCTCTCAAAAGAGTATCTTGCAAATGCGTAGTGTTCTAAAACATCAGCAGAGCTACACCAAATTACCTTGGAGATTTCTCCGACCTGGACTGTACAGGTACTCAAGAGTAAATATGACTTGTATATGTTTGTGTTTACTTATACTCAGAGATCGGCTTTGAACCAACAAATAAACCCTTTACCCGCACTTCACCACTACCTGGGTGAGAAAATAAATCCGCCAATATTTTATGTTGATAGTTACAGCAACGAAAAGTAACAGAATTAATCTCGAGAAATAAGTGAAACCAGTGTTCATTCCTGAACCATTACATTTACTTGAGATTCATTTGAAAGACGTATGTCTGAAAACGTCTGTTTCATTAACGCACATGTTCATGAAGCATTCGCCTCTACATTTCCGTATTGAGTGAAAAAGCGAAATCACCGAAAGTTTCAAATAACATCTAAGCATTCACAATCTAGACTTTTAAATGCGTTCTTTTCTTATCAACAGATTGATACTGAATACACTTTTTATCAACGCAACTCAGCTTTATGTTTAGCCATTCCGACATTTCAGATGTTGTTGAAGAATGAATAACATCTTACCTTGCCTTTGGATCCACAGTAATCTCATGGGATGTGCTCGTTATTTCCACGAACTTGCGCTCACAACATGTTTGATTGGAAACGTTTCAGAACTATTGATCTAAAGCCCTTCTGTATTGCACGAAATTTGCTGTGAGTTTAAGGCAAATTGTATCTCTAGACTAAATCCATTCAACGATGATTGGTTTCATACTAACCTAACGATAATCTTCTTCGTCAACATTTCAATTTGAAGAAAAGTTTTAATAAATATCTTTTAGCTGTGATACCTGCCCACACAATAACGCACAATTTACTCACAGGAGCTGGCACACTTCTCGTCTTCAGTCATTCAGTCAATATTTTTCTCATGATTCCAACATCCAAAACTTAATCAGAGCATACTTTCAAATTCCTTATTCATACAAAGTTTAACATTCCTTTGTAACATCATTTCAAAGATATGTCACTTCAGGAATGTTGTCCAATCTTCTAAATCTAATTTAAAATGTACTGCAATGGAAAATGTCTGACCTCATGAACAACGAAAACCCACACAACTCGTGAAGTCTAATAAGAATGATACACATCTTTCAATAACCACTTCGTTGAAAAATGTCTCCAATTTTCAATTGTTCGCATGCTAAGATAGCAATCAAAAATATCACCTGCATGAATGTATGTCCTCTATTTTGGTTGTCAAATGTCAACAACAAATAAGAGAACCGTTTGTTACATTATTATTACATTACCATTATGATTCTTTATGTCAATGTGCCACGTTATGTGTTTCTGTGTGGTGCACCAGCATAACAGACTGCAGTACTTTTCCAAAGTGAATATCACAAAACCAGAGAATAAATGTATTTGTACGCACTACTTTGTTGGTAAATTATGTCATTTATTGTGATCAATGTATTGCCGCAGCCAAAGCCTCAGTGCTGATCCCACAAACGTTTACGAAGTCACACTCGTGATTTCTTTCAAAAATGTGTGTCATTTGAAACATTCCGTTTGAAATATATTTGTCCCGATCCTTTCCTATTGAAGCAGACACAAATGGTATTTCAAATTACCACTGTCAGTACATCAATTTCCAATTGTCTGTGTGGCTACTGAGCTAATTTGGGTACTTAAGAATACTTATCCATGGCACAAGATACAATGCATATTTATCCTCTGCAAAGCTAAGTAACTTCATTCATCATTAGCGCGCGGAACAAACTACCGACTGTAAATTCTCATCTAACAAATGAAGGGTTTCAAGAAATGATTATTGTAACGGTCCCAACCGTTGGTGTGCACAACAGTGGACTCTAATTCTTTTCGTCTCTTTCAAAATGAGTATATATAGCTAATCGATTGCAAACGGTTGGAAATGAATCACTTACCATACTGTTTTCAACTGCAATGAAAGAAGTTGGAATTCAAGTTAGAAGACGATGTTGGAGACCAATTCTCACGAAAGGTTCACCAAATTTTAGTTTCAACTTTCAAAGTTAAGAATCTTCTGGAGCTGGAATCACATCTGAAGTTGTCTGCGTAGTGTAAAGTCACCGCATGTTCATAGCTTTCTTGGCAAAGGCAAGTTGATTTTTGCATTGAAATGTCTCATTTGTAGTTTTTATCTCCTATCAGCTCGCATCTGCGACGTACATATGGCCTGCGCACCCCAAGTAGTAATTTTCGTCCAATTTTTACACATCGTGTGTCATATTTCAACAGATTTAGGGTAACTGTTATTGTCGTTTATGCATGAGTGATGGACACGCTAAAGCAACATCCGTCAAACCAGAATCATTGACTTTTAATATCTTAAGTAGGCAGTTTCGACGTGTTAAAAATCACTGCTGACGGCGCTAAGCTATGGTTCAATGCAAAAAGTATCCTGTCCGAATAACTGGTCGACGGTTTCTTCAACGGTGGCCTTATTTTCAGTTGGCAGCAAAACTCTGTACCAAAGAAGGTACCTCATTTTTGGCTGTTTTGGATGATCTCATGAACTGAGTCTCGCGAATCCAAGTTGAAAGACATTTGACATTGTGCGTCTTCTTCAGCAGAGAAACAAACACAAATTTGTGCTATTCATGCGAGATATATAGCCTGTAATCCACACACGAGTTCACCAACTACAGTCATATCACACCAGCCGTAGGATAACTTCAAATTCAAATTTTCTCCCTTTGGTTAAGCCAAAGTCGGTATTTCACACTTTTCAATTTCTGCGGATGCATTTCTACGACTGCGAAACAAGTAGTCAGCCAAAATGTGCACCTCCGTTGCATGCCGCCTCGTAGTAAAAGCATGCAAAACCGCTGAAAACGGTCTCAAGTCAATGAACACAGAACCCAGTCTGTCGCCTGAGGGACCAGGCTAATTCTGTGTTGTTATTGGAACAGCGATGGTTGCGAATCAAGGCAATTCAACCACAAAAAGAACTCTGTCATACAGAAACTGAGTGGATTCTTCACAAAGAAAATACGGTTTAGTTGAATTTGATTCACTGGGTGAAATATGTGTTTATGTTTAAGTAAAGTAATGTAGTCCTCAAAGAACAAAGACACATCTTTATCTTAATCACTTCCTCAAAATGACAATTATTAAAGGCAAGGATAGAAAAGGAAATTTTATGCAAGGCAAGTGATATGTCGTGCAGGCATCAAGTAAATGTGTAGTGCTCACAGTTCTTGTATGATAAAAATGTCGACCTGGATCCGCAAGAATATCAATGTAATAATCTATCATTTAGCACCCTAATATGTTTCAAGAAAAAAGTAAAATATACAATACTCAGTTTTTGTGTGATGGAAAACCTCTACCTAGATCCGCACGGATATCAATGTCACAATCTATTATTTAGCACCTTCATTAAAGCAAAATAAAGCACACGAATCCGGTGTGAAGCACACTGCAGTGCCCGACCACCTGCGGCATTTAAATCTCATGACACACTCAACGAGCAAACACAATGCACGCCAAAATTTCACCTTCACAATATTGTACTTCAGGGGAAATTTGCTGCATAAATATTCACGAAATCAAATGCCACTCTTGTTTTGTAATAAATTATGTAAATTTCTAAAGGAGAGTCAACATTTCTTTCCATTAAAATTACATTTAAAACCGAGTGAACAAATTTAGTTGTCTCCTGAGACTTGTAATGACTTCAAATAACTCAAAGTAAAATTTAAAACTATCAGATATGTTGGATTTTATCCTCTCTTTTCTACGAAAATAAACTTCATTAAAATGAATTCAGCTGCCATGCAAAAATGACTTATTACAATGCATCAATCATTTCTCTTGTTACACGTGATGTTCATGCATGAAATTGTCAATAAAATATTCATCTGGTTTTCGGTTTGATGTTTTATTTTTACACAGCTAATTTAATGTTTCCTATTGAGCATCGAGATGTACCCCACTATGTGTTTGGGTTTGAGTCATGGTTTTTGAGTCATGGTTATATCTGGCACATTTGTTGCGTACCGGACATTTTTT
>JBCAUG010723932.1:0-12393 GCA_038406175.1 Haplosyllis leylae
CAGAGCAGTGCACAACTTGAGATTAAAAACAGTAGCCATTTCATCTCCATTCCTGCTAAATAGTGTTACATGATTAATAAGACATAAAATTCTTCAATGTTAGGAGGTTGTATAAATTTACAGTGAAAAGAATGATAGTTGACACAAAAAATAGATCTATTCACATGAATTGTTAAATATCAATAAAGTTTTTCTGCAACAGGTTTTGGTTTCAGATATGTTGTTTAAATGTGTCAATATTTAGCTCCGGGTTAGATCTACTTTTGTATTTTCTAAAACAGAATCAGGAATTTTTAATTCAAACGTAGGAATCAAATTTGGAATTATAACAATTTTCTCATTCATGTCATACACACCTTTTTCATAGTCAACTGGTATTCACTATTAATTATTAATCAATATTTCACAAGATGTTGCATGGATAGTGGCTACAACTTTTAGTGCAGTCATAAAAAAATATGCTGGCTGAAGTCATCAAAAACTATCGCTGTCTGCTGCGGGTTCATCAATTTAAATGTCAAATGACCAATACACTGAAGATTTAACGTCAGAACCAATTTGCTCATTATTACCAAATACGTACGTAGTACGAGGGTTGGTAATGTTTTCACAGGTGTCTGTGATTCTGCTCAGGGGAGGGATGGGGTCCTCTAAGTGATGCTAACCCCCATCAACCTCCCCCCGCAGCATGTCTGGTCTGAGAGAGGGTGGGTATGTCCTGTCCAGGTCCTGTCAAGAGGGGTAGTGATCCCCCCTCCTCCTGGCAAGGTCTGGTTTAGGTGAAGGGGGAAGAGAAGGTACCCTAACAAAGTGACCCTACCCATCCCCCTCTCCCCAGGTTAGGTCTGGTCTTGGGTGAGGGTACCCTAACCAAGTGTCCCCTCTCCTATCATGATAGGATTGGGGGGCATGGTCGGTATTGCTTCGTAATGTTAATGCGAGGCTGCCTTGTGACATATTGGAACTCATTTACTTATTTCTATTTTCTTGGCCTTTATTTGATATCAAAAGAAAATGAGGAAATTTCTCGCTTTTCTCACATTTGCATGGCTATTGATGCGGACAGTCCCAGCTGTGAAAGGAGGTTTCATTAAAGGAATTTACTGTTCGTGGGAAATATTTGTTAAATATGTGAGATAATACTGGAAATGCAAAATATACAAGACCGATTTTTACAAAGGTTGAATCTATACCAATGGAAAATCTGGTTGTACGCAAAGTTCTCAAACCAGCCACCTAGGGGCACTTTTCACAGCCCATGGCACAATATTTCCTTTCCAAAGTCTTCCTCTCAAACTCACCAGTAAAAGACAGATGGATCGACGAGCCACCAAATACCTTCAGATCCTTGTTTCACGAAATAGAGTTACTCTAATGATTATGTTTTGTGCTAGTACTTTGTTTTTCTTAACCAGAATTACTCTCTGAATCTTCCTAACTGTAGTTTGACAGTGTCACTCGTGTGGTTTACACTTAATGCTCCCCTACGTTTATATTTATCCTTTAAAACAGCGTATACACATTAGTATTTGAAGATCGTAAAACCAAGTGCTACTGTTATTTACTTGTATTGATCAGGATACAACAACTATGCTATTATCTGCCTATGTAAGCTGCATTGATTTCTTTAATACGGTTAAGTCTAGCAAAATGTCAAGCAAGTGTTGGCACCCTGTCTACAGTGGTGCAATGATAGCTTTGATAAATTATCGTCTTAACATAAGGAGAACCTGGTCACTCAGTTCATTTGCCGTATTTACACGCACAGGTTTTATTGACCTTTGAAAATACGTTCTGGGATAATCTCACGTGAACATTTAAATGGTGGAATAAATTTAACACAGGTAGGTACACAAATAGTGTTCCTGCTTGAATTCACGAAATAACACTCATTGCCATATACTTTTTGATGAATACATGGCTGTCCAAAGCTTTTTTCAATTTGAATTCATGAAATATATTTCCAAGATACGTATGGATTTTGTGATCTGAATTCTTCAGTACTTGAATGATGATTTTAATATTGAATTTCCACTCAACTTATGTTTGTTTGATCACATTTGGTTTCATTTTGTGGAAGTTTGGCCACTCAATGTAGACCAAAATATCTACTTTGCAATCGTTTATTGCCTTACATGTTGTGGTGAATCAAAATACTGTTGACACAACTACCCTTTTTATCTTCCATAAGTCAAACTGAACAAAAAGTTTCAGGCAACTGAATCTATGTTGCATGAAATACTTCAACTGAGAAATCAGATTATTTATTTGCAATAAAAATGTCCAGTGGACAAGAATTTGATAATAATTCAGGTGATAATCGAAGAGTTGACAGCAGTGCCTTCTATTCGGCAACTGAGGGAACTTGAAAGGTATTTGTTCAGACTGGGACGCAAACCAAGAGTACCTTCTTTCATTTTCGGCTTCAGGTCGTTTATATTTTGCGTGTTGGCTGCAATAGGTCACCAATATCAATTTCGTAAGAAGCAAGAAGGAAAGTAGAGGAACAATTTATTTCAGCATTGACTTTTGCCCGAGGAGGTGACTTGATGATCAAATGGACATTGTGCGGCTTGTACAAAGAATATCACAGATTGAATTCAAATTAAAAGAATGACATTTTGCTGGCACATGCCAATGATTTCAACCAGTGAATGTGATATTATCAGTCTGTAACTATCTGATCTAGAAGCGGAATCTAGATCAAGAAGAAGAAAAAAGTTATTTCTGTGACTGAATTTTGCTCGAACAAGAAATGTCATGTTGTTTTAGGCGTACAACTAAGATTTAAGGTACAAACTTCAAAAATTCAACTCAGGAAAGGGATTGCTTGCTTCGTTGTAAATTGAAGTGAAACTGTTTAAACCATTATCATTCATTCAACGAATTTCAAATTGTACACAATAAATCTGCCATGATTGGGCCGGAATGTTGTGTTGAATTTGCTCAAGTAATTAATTGATTGTATATTAGCTAATTAAATATTCCAGTCACGAGTGCATTGTATCACTTTTGTTTTCCATTGATTTTACCAGATGAAAACAAAATTACAGAGAAAGTGTCGTCTAATTGTAATGGCATTTAAAATCAACATGAAATACCGTCAATTCTTATGGTTATAGCGCAAAATGGAATAGAAACCAATGTATCATTTGTAATTTTGTAGGTCAAATAATTGTCCATATTACTTATTTTGTCAAATGTTAGTTCATGTAAATCTTTGAAAGACATCTGCTCACCAGTAGCTGAAACATTACGTCGCAGAGAAATGTAAGAGAGAACGAAGCTGCAATGACGGCAGTATACACTGGTGCCTTTTGAAGGACAATAAGAGAATTTTTGGAATACCCAGGTATTTTTGGTCAGTTGAAGTTCAATCTCGTCTTCTGACTCAGTAAGTCTCTTACAGCTTTTATTATTTAAGAGTTCGAAATGACATTACATTAGCGGCAAGTAATACTGGATTGTCAAGTCTAAACCTGTAAACACTGTTAAAGTCCAAGTGTTTTGAAGAAGTTGGATTAGTTACATAGGAATTTTCTTCGGGCTTTCAAATGTACCATTGCGATCTGCAAGAGGTAGCTACTATCTATGAAAACGGATAGTTCGAAATTTTCTGAACGATTAAACAATTCATAGACCATCGAAAAAATTGTATCATAAGGACCTCAACAGCACCAGGAAACATTAAATTTAAGAAAATTAGCTATAAACTATTTAAATAATTACTGAAGACAGCTAAAGATGATATTTTTGTCATGCAAAATATCAGGATTACAAATGACTGCTTGGGCACTGTAAGGCACGAAATTAATTCATGTTATCGTATTGATGTAGCTGTGTAATAGCCGACAAAGATATCTCTCTAATTGAAGTTGAGAGTTGAGTGCAGCTCCAGACATTATTCATGATTATTACCTGATTACGACTATTTTGAATAGATATTGACATTCTAACAACAAGAACTTCTTTGCGGACAGACTATTTGGAATGAATTTTTTGCAGGTCATCAAGTTCAACAAATTGAAGGACAGACTAACATTTAAAGTCAAACAACTAACATTTAAAGCTGGTTAACGTTAAATATTAACTGATGAATAAGATAAAAGAACTCATTTGGGGAAGGAGTCAGGGCAATGGTAGGGCAAGTGTTTTGCGATGAACAGTTCGAATCTGTTAGCACTTTGGCGTTGAGCTAACTTGTATGAACAATAAGCGATTATTAAACAAAGTTTAAAACCACTTTTTAAAAATACATGGACGCTGATACCCTGTGCGTTAGTTCCCGTGTAGTATTCAATCGACTTATTTCTTGATTGTGACACTTTCTTGAAACCTATCAAATTATTCCATGAGTTCCAACAAACGAGAGGAAGCTCTGGTCAGATTCCATCGACCCACGTCTCACATGTTGAGGAACTGAGCCAATATGGTGTCCTTCAAGTATCAGTTTTATTTTTGTGTGATATTGAAATTAATTGGTCAAGTTTTACCGATTCAAACCGTCGTTTTGTCTAATTCAGTGAATATGATTAAATTAACGGTTCATAAAATAATCTGAGAAATAGGAAATAACCTAGTCCTTTCATTACTTATAGCTGTGTGCAGAGCAGTGGGAAATATACCACGTTTCTGCCCAGTTATAGTTTTAATTTCCCAGCAGGTTTAACTTCAATAGAAATTTTTTATTGAATTTATTATTCAGTCAAAGCTCAAATGCAAAAAAAATTGATTGATCCAACCTCAGAAAGGTAGTATTTTAAGGTACTTCGATACAACGTACACTTTGCAAATTTATCAGCAGTCGTTTAAAGAACATAATATTTTAAGATATCTGTGAAAGTTTCAGCAACATTCACCAGCCAATTATTGAGCAATCACACTACAAAGGTGACCAAATTTCCCATTGAAATCAATGGTAATCTGCAGTTTTCTCAAATTTGGCATGGTGAAACTTTTTTTAAGACTTTACACAATGTTGCAGATGTTAAAAGTTTGCCGTTTCAGATAAAACTCTTTGAATTACTCAATATCTTTCTATTTTTAGTCTCTCCTGCTGTTGAAGCAGAGCTGAGTGACTTATCTTCTCTGTATGGTGTCTGTTTGCTTGCTTGCTTGGTTGTTTGTTTGTAGACAGAGAACTTAATTTCAACTTTGACACCAGATGGCTCAAAAGACTGGGTTCAAATATTAACACTAGATGACTCTGCTTTTTACTTAATGACACCACAGACTCCTAATAACACCACAGGTGCTAAATGACACCACATATTACAGCTGTACTTACAAAAATTCACTATTACTTCATATCACATAGTTCTATTTAACAATTCAATATTACTTAGCATCAAACTTAGTTTGGTGCAGGAGCGACACAATGCTGGTAGGCATTCTTGTTAAATCAAGATTTTGATGAAATTATAAGTTTTATTTTGTCTCCCAAAAAGGTTCATCATGGTTCACTGACGATCAGAATGCATTGTAAGTGACCACTGTTAAATGTGCAGCAAATGTTCAATGAAGCTTGACTGTTTACATTTTGGCCCCGAACACATGGCTGTGACGTCAACGTTGTAAAGAACTACCTTAAATCATAATGAGCTGGCTCTCATGGATTCTCCCAAAATTTTTTTTTGAATTTCAAACAGAATGTTAAACGGCATCATCGAATTAATCCAGCCACACTCGTGATTGTCAAAAGTTGATTGATGACGCAAATGAAAGCAAAAACGTTTACTGTATTTCAGTGATCCAATCAAGTTGAAATTGATTTGGAGCTTACGAAGCAGAAACATTTCTTGAAGAAAAAGCCCTGCTTGAATTCTTGAATCTGCAGGCATTTATTACACTCAGCAGAGAATGAAATGTTTAATTAGCAGACAGTTCATAGATTCAAATTCATAGATTACATGGTGGTGTTGCTCTTTTATCGGTGAACTATCAGGGTATTTGGCTACGAGGTAAATTCAATGTGCTAAAATTGTTTTGGCATTACATAATTTTAATCGATCTGGTAACGTTTTAAAAAAGCATGTTGCTAAGAAATAATTTTCTCAAAGGAAGATCAGTTGCTTAAAAGTTTTCTCTAAGATTGGAAACTCGAATAAAGTTTTAAAGTTGGTATACATTAAAAAGTTTAGTTTATGGGACATTGTTCCACAGGCATGTTAACTTTTTCAGTTAGTTTTAACGTTCTAGACATGCAGAACATCGATTTACTTTTGAAACAAATTGCCTAAAATTATCTGTGCTTCTGACATCCTCTTTCTTGGACGTTGCGGTAATATGAGAAGTTACCACCCTCAAACTGTCAAGTGCTATTTCGTTTTACTAATTTAATACTTACGTTCACGCACTTGTTACTGGAAACACTGAAACAGCTTCAAGTTTAAACTCCTATTGACAAACACACACGTTCGCAAGATGAATTTGAAATTGTACAAATTGTGTTCCTTCTCACGCAATTTGAATGGCTCTCTGTTTGTGTAGTTGTGTAAAACATCGTTCGTAAGGGTATCTCTGCCATTTCAAATAGTCCAGTTGTCGTCAGCGGCGTATCCCACAGGTGAAACTATATTATTGAAGACGGTATAACTATTGTGGTCCTTCGAACAGTGATTAGCCTCAAGAAAGTGAGCACATTCTGTAAACTCCATTGGTCTTGCGAAACGTCCGCATTGAAAGTTCTTTGCAATGTACGCAGATAATACAATCTCTTTGCAAACGCTACAAATAGAAAAATGATTTTTGAAGGTGGCGTTGTCAATTGAATGTTTTAAATAAGAAAGCTTAAGTTCAGTTCAGTTCATTTAGAGATTACATGGACTTTTTAAAATAAACATGGTGTGAAGTTGAAATTCTAAAAATTGTTTTCCTTTGTACCACACAAACGGTGGACCCTTGAAGGTTGTTGATAACAAGGAATTGGGCAACAAGGTTACTGGTGACATTTTGGTTTATTTGTCATTTTATTATGAACAAACAAAAGACATTTGTATTAACAATGTAACTTAATCGAATTGTTAAAGACAAGGAGTGGATTGATGTACTTTATTTTGTCAGATAATTATTCAGTTTATTATCGTGAATTGTGTCATTTTAATGTTAATTCTGATCACATATGTTGAAACTAAAATGTTGTATTGCTATTTTAGTTTATATGTTGCAATTGTGAGAGAAACAGTAAATGTTCAATTGAGTAAAAGTCAATAAAAGTCAAAAGACAATAAGTCAATTATTTTCCATTGCAGATAATCTGTGTTTGGTAATTATTGAAGAGAATTTGGCTGTCGGTGGGAGGTAAGTGTCTCGTACTCTAGTTCAGCAAACAGTTTTAACCTGAACAATCACAGATAGTCCAGGTCTTTTCATAATTCCTGTTCATTTAGATGAATATAACCAAGTAAAATCTGGAAAAATTCCCTTTGACTGGTCTCGAACCCAGACTTCTTATTTAGCTGTCAGCAACTTTCATCATGCCACTAATGTTTACTGTACTTTTGTGAGACTGTAAATGAATCTTGATTCAAGTATAGGATCCTTCTTTCCAATTTATCTAATTCATTTAATAAATCGAAAATCGCTTCATTTTAAAATAAATTAGATAAATGTCTTTACTTCATGGGGTTGACAGTTGATGGTACAAAAGTGAAGCTTATTGGACATCATCTAAATCACTGGGGAATGTGGAAATTTCAATAACATTGTGGACGTTTTGTAAATGAGTGAACAGCACTTACATTTTCACCAAATCTAACTTTATGCTGTCAAATGTGAAACAAGGAAAGTATTCCGGTCAAACTACTGATTCGTTGCCATGGAATTGGTTGATAAACTGATTAAATATCGTAGTACAAACTGAATTAGCTGTATTTTTCACATATATTTTATTTCTTTTTCCTTATTTATTCAGAATTATTTACCACAATTACTTTACACAAAATAAAACATGTTTGGAAATGGAAATAATCCAAAAATATAGGCTTTTAGGACACAAGGCAACAATTAATCGTTTTGATTTAAATTCTGTCTTGATTGTTGGGAGACGGTATGTTTGCTGCACGCGATGTATTTTCAAGGAGAAGTTCATTTCATCCAGTTTTTAACCGCTTTGATACATTACAGAACTTAAAATGTTTTGTTACCATTGTCACACTGAACAATGAAAAAGCTTTTGATTGAATGTAAGTGTAACAAAATTGGTGAGAAACTTGAATTTGCCATAGATTGTCACGGGAATCATTATTCCTCACCAAAAAAACTATTAAGTCTAATTGACAATGGAATTAGCCTTGCCTTCTGTAAGTTGCCCTTTATGTGTTGAGGAAAGGCCCTCCATTTCTCTCGGTTTTAACTCATTATGTTATTCAGTACTCTGAAAATTTAATGATTTGGTGACACCGATTCGTGATCTACGGTAGATTCAGAAAATTACGAAAAAGAATCATTATTAAACACTTGTTTTGAATAATTTGCATTATTATTATCAGTCACTTCATTGCTGGATTAGTCAATACACATACAAAATTCCACTAGTTTCTTATGTTGATTTTTTTTTGTCAACTTCAATCTGCGTTTCATGTCTGGGAAAATCCCAACTGTTTCGAGTCTTCATTCCGAATTTCTAGCAGTTTCACTGAATAGACTTTTCCAGGTTTAATGGTAGCAATTTATCATCAGAAACCAGCTTGATGTGATTTCGGCCAAGACATGCCCAGCATACACATGTCTGACCCAAGGCCTGTCAGATGTTGTCATATATATTAGAAGTAGATCCATATAGTTTTTCGAAGTTCGAAAGAACCAGTCTTGAGCTTAACTTTTTTCATCTTTTGAGGGTAAAATCTAAAATTTAATGAATTTAAAACTCTGTATTCAAATGGTCTAGTAACAATAGCTTAGAGCTGCGATATACATCTTCTTTTGAGATGAACCAGCATCTGAAAGTTATCACAACTGTCATTGAAGAATTATTGTGCTTGGCAGTATAATCATTTTATGTATGAAGAGCTAGCATATAACCACTATGAAAGTCCAGGCACACTTTTTGGTGTTAGATATGCGGACATCTTACAATTTTCAGTAATCATGTGAGTTTTCAGGCAGACATTGTTTTGCCGATTGGTTTCACCTTTACCAGTCTTCAGAGAATGGAATCGATAAAAGTGCTAAAATCAAATTTCGGTGCCAGTTTGCTCAACACACCAATGCATCTGGAGGCAACAACCTTGTTTCCAATATGGTGCTCTGACAGTTTTCATTTTCTTTTTCATCTCAGCGTCACGTTACCAGAGAAAGACATAAGATCTCAACCCTTGAATTGCCAATATATGCAAATTCGCTTCCTCTGTTGTCCATCTGTCTGATAACTTGTGAATAATTTCAGATTATCTCGCAAACATCTGGTTCTTTGGGGACAGCCTTTTGACACTGCTGAGTCCCACAAGGCCAAGAGGGTTACAGCCTCAGTAGATTACTGGTATCTGAAATAGAATAAAATGACTTCCATTGCCTCAACTATCCAGTTTCAATACTCTGTAGTGGGTTTCTTTGTTCAGGAGATTTGTTGTGATTGCTTTGTTACCTGAGTAGCATGGGAAGTGTTTGTTTTGTTCTGTCTTGTAGCATATAAAAGTAAATTTTTGAGAGGAAAACATGCAAGTCTCTCGTAAAAATAAATGAAAATGTCTTAATTTTTCAGTTTTGTCGTACAGACTGACATGTACATTTTTCTCTTCGTTTAAATGAACAAAAAAAATGGGTTAATATTAGACTATTATGAGTGAATCGAGATTTAGACATTACTTTGTTAAATTATTTATTCACACCCCATTGCTGACTGCCTGAACCTGAACTGCTTGCAGTTATCTAAAAGACAACAGTAAAAATTATGAGTCGATATAAATACAGTAAGCTTGCCCACCAGGAAAAACCTATCAGGTAAAAGTTGAAAAGCAAAATCGAGATACGAGTCAGACTAAGAAATCGGTAATCATGGGCATTCACATTTCATTTGGTGTTACCATACTCCAATCCAGCTAACACATCATTACTGCAATGGACAAAATATGTAACATTCAATCCGAACAATAGAGCAATCAGAAGTTCTTTGCGATCGTGACGAACAGGTTGCCAGATAGACAGTATTGATCTACGACATCTTGAATTGCTATAAATGCGTATCATTGTTGTGAACGTGAATTCCAGTCAGACAGACGCAAAAGTTATTTTGTTCCAAAAGCATTTTGAGGTTGGGTACACAGGTAGTGTTCAAAGTTAAAACCGGACTGGAAATAATGAACTGCAATATATCATGGATAAATTTAATCCCGGAAACATATTCGTGTATTAATTTCTGACGGCCTTATGATAATGAATATGATATGATAAGGTATCGATGTTCCTTTCAGGAGAATCTGTAAACTGTTCCGGAGTACCATAACAACGATAACGGTAAGATAACAACGAAACCAAATTGTAATTCAGAGTGTCATGATGTATGGTAAATGATGTTCTTGCTGTCAGCTAATAAATAATGAAAAGTGTGTAAGAGTGTTCTTGTGCTACAAGTTTGGCATAACCAATGAGCCACCCAACATGTTGTCTGAGACACCAATCTGTCAACTTGCAAAAAGGATGCAGATATGAACCAGTAATTTTAACTGGTTACAGGATTGTCATACGTCAGTGAAAAATCAGGGGATATACCTGCAATATTCAGTTGTATTATCCAAAAACAATTAAAAGTGACTTTTCACGACGTTGTATTCATTATTTTTTCAGGTTATCAAAATCAAAATTAAGAATTAAAATGTACAGTGAACCTACGCTAAACCTTCAATTGTTATTTGCTAAATTGAATTGGTATGGCAATTACTCTAATTTACGTTATGATAATACTGGTAATAATATTACCGAGACACTGATGCATGTTTGCCAGAATTTCTTTGAAAAAGATTGTCAGACAAGGTCGGTTAGACGTGGAACCCTTATAATTTTCAACTTCCCCACTGAAATTTGCTGACATTATTTTTTTAAATTGTGATAGCGACATTTGCTACAGTAATTTAAAGAAATGGCTCTTTCCACATGAGAAAGGTTTCTTTAACAGAGGAGGAAAAAGGTAAAGACTTGTGCTGGCACATGACAGAAATTGCACGGAACATTCTGCAAAAAGAAACCAATGAAAATTTATATCTCCACGTAGACTTATGGATGTTATGTGGGATTTGCCCGGCTTTATCCCGGCTTGTTTCTGAGGCTAAGCTGCCTGTCGGACTCGGGTACTGCTTTCCCTATGGGGGATTTTATTGTGACAAACTGCCTCAACTGGAAGACAAGACGGGGAATATAATTCACCACCACTGTGAGAAGAACATGCTGAGCCAAGAAGTAATGGCGACAGGACACAATTGTACCAAACAAAATTTTACATCACGATGTTCTTGTCCTCTGTATTACAATGCAGACACCAAAGATGTGTTTTTCAGTATTGTACAGTAGCCGCTTATTTCACAATGAATAAAGAATAGATTGTTCTAAAACGATTTGAAATACAAATTCTAAGCATTTTTACAAATTCAACCGATCGTGTCCATTTCGAACGTAATATTAAACGCCGCTTTATTCGATTGCCAAATGCCTCAGTAACTTGTGGAATTTTTATAAATGATTCAGCAAGTATGTTCCCAAGAGTCAACAAAGTTATTACTTCAGAAAGAATAACTAGCGCAGAGGAAATAAGAAGATTATCTGGATCTCACTGTCTCTGTCGTCATACACGCAGAAATGAAACTGTATATATGCCCTTCTATTGGGAAGTATATTAACCCAGAAAGAACAGAATTGTTCGTCTATTTCTTTGGTTCAAAAACACTGAACTATTTTCTCGTCTTGTGTCAGTGGCGGCTAAAGAAATCATGACAGGAAAGACGATTTTCCAAATGATATGAGCTCCAAAGTCCTATTTTTTGCAAAACGCAAGGATTCTAACGTCATCAAATCACCAAACTAAAAGTATTGATTCGAAAATAGCAACGTTCGCAAGAATGTGTTGCGGATACACAGTAGACCATTCTCGGCAGTTTTGCATGTTTTGTGATGAATTGCAGCCATTACTGTGTCTCCAGACCTCAGACTAAAACCTCGGACCTCTACCTGGGAAACCAGGAAACACTTCTGCAAAGCCGGAAACTCAGTCACAAATGTTTTTGTAATGAAAGTTGCAGCTTAATTTGAATTGCTGTCAGAACTAAATATTTATGTTCTATTCAGTGACAGGCACTTCCAATTCCAATATCTCTAATGTTAAAGCATCCACCAACAAGAAAGTCCTCCTGCGTGAACGCAAGAGGCATACCGCCCGCTGCGTAGCCGACCTATCCCCGGGGATTC
>JBCAUG010723943.1:0-12393 GCA_038406175.1 Haplosyllis leylae
CCCTGCTGCCACCCCCACACCACCCCCTGCTGCCCCCTACCACCACACTACCACCCGCAACCCCCTCCTCCCCTTCACCCAAAAATAATATCTTTCCTAATTTGCATAAAAATAATATCTTTCCTAATTTGCATATTTTTCCGAAAAAAATCATGCAGCAACCCCAATTCCATCAATAAGGTACCTCTACGAGTCACCAATTATTACTATGGGATACATGCTGCATAATAACGGTGCGTGAACGTAAGAGGCCTACTGCCCGCCGCATACCAAGTGCTCGCTCTGCTGTCCTATCTCGGGGAGGTGGGAGGGGGGAAGATACGCCAACATGACCTGGCTGGGGGTACCTCAACCTGACCTGGCTGGGGGTACTCCATCCATTCCTGGTGTGGGGGGTACCCTATCCCTGGTCAGGGAGGTACCCCAGCTAAAGGGTACCCCAACGTGACCTGGCCTGGGGAGGGGGGGTAGCCCCCTGTGAACAGACAGACGCCTGTGAAAACAGTACCTTCCCATCGCACTACGTGCGCCGGCGATAAAAATACGAGAATTGAATAGATGGTTTAGCTCAGTCTCAGTTTGAGCAAAAGCCAATCTTCAGATGATTATTTCTATCTATGTATTTATTGCCTGAATAAATTAGACTATGTAGGTAGATATAAAACAGCTAGGAAATTCTCTTTACATCTTTAACTAGATTTGAAACTTCATTCACTCATTCATCAAAGAAGAAAGCTACAGAATGACATTTTAATGCATCAGTGAGTGGCTGATGATCAATGAACGCATTTTGTTGTTTACGAAAATGAGTAAAACCGGAGACGTGGAAGCAATTGAAAAGCGCATAGAAAACATTGTATTACACTCTAAATTCATAAAGATGTAAAGATATCCTTTACAAACTAAACATAACGAAAGTTTTTTAAAAAGCAAAAGATTGATGGAAAAATGTTAAGTGACCTGATCCGTGGGGGAGGCTTAGTATGTGTCTGCGATCTCATTCTATATTTAGTAACCATAAGTAATTCAACCTGGGTAAGGCATGTCAGGGGCTATTCAAACCACACTTCAGTGTCAGAGGGTCCACCTATCATGATCCTTATGCAGAATCATTGCTCGATGTAACATTTATATGGAATGTCTCCATCATCAGTGATGTAACCATCAGAGTCTTATTTTATGGCCTTTTTGTGCCCTTTTTGGGAGTTCAGATGAAACCTTTGAGTAGTACAGATCTTAGGCTAGATCCATAGAACAAACCTACTGCAAGGCCACCATGCTTACAGCTAGGACTGCTACACATTCTGCCAAAGAACTGGGAGTTCTTATGGAGGTATATTATGCTACAAATGTATTGACTTTGTTTCATTTCTGTGCAGTCAGCTAATAAAAGTCATTTAGCTATGGGTTTATTATCTAACTCTACCATTGCACTATGTGTGCTCCATACAAAGGGGAGACATTTGCTCCGACTCCACTGGACCACCAGGGCTTCCAAAACTGCTTGAATGAGCAGTAGGACTCATCCACTGAACAAGACTGCTTGACACACACACACTTCTGAACAAGTCAAACCAACTCAGCTCAGTCAATGGATACCACATGAGGGGTACAATGGATGTGGTATTTTATACAGTTGTTCCAATGTTTCTTGGTAGATTTAATTAAAAATGTGAGTCAACCATGGGCATAGACAACTAGACAACTGAAATGCTAACATGTATCTTTCGTAGAGCTGGCCCATGCCTACTGAAAATGTATAATGTTAGATGGATCACTTAAAAAGGAATAGACTGCTAACAATCCAAATGAGAAGAAAGTGCAACAGTCAGAGGTGAGTCATGAGATCACCAGGCTGCAACCGTGGAGGCAAAGATTGATTCACACTGGCTTTACAAATACAAATAGATTAAATTTACCGCAATCATCATTAATAGGCCCTAACTATTCCTCACAATACTCTGGTTGTGCTTCAAGCCAGTGAAAATGTCAGTAGTTTAAGGAATATAGCTCCATCTGTATTTTGGACGTCATGCACATTTGGGAAACACATCTGTTTTCCAAAGAATTCCGTGTTACTTTATCTTCCCAATTCTCACGTCTGCCCCCTTCCATGCATTACCAGTTCCTTTAGAAGTGGGAAAAGAGTGACACAAACGAATGCTTAATTAAAAGGTACAAAATACTTATTCAAAACTGGATTCAGAAGAAAAATTTATTCCAGCTGACCAGTCAATCTTTTTGCAGATCATTTTAGTTCGAGTTCAACATGTTTCTTTGAGGACCCATGTGCAAAAAAATATTACTTTATCCATTAACTTAATTTAAGGCACAAACTCTATGTAAAATACAATCTGAAGTACTAGAAAACAGCACAGCGATATTTTGTCTATGATACAAGGAAGTAGGCATAGAACTTGATCACAATTCTTGCAGACGACCCCCGGAGAAGAGTTATTTTGAACATCTTCTGTTACCAATGGGTTTTCATCTTTTTTCTTGTCTTTTGTTTTTGCCTGCAAAATTATAGTGAAGCTCGATTGAATAATCGCATGTTATACTGTTACAAAACGAATTGATGGTCAAAAACTGAAGCGAGAAAGAAAACAAGACAGCCTTCCACTAACACTACAAGGCAATATCGACTACGGCCCCCCCCCCCCGTACCTATCCACCTGTAGAGGACAGGGAAGTGAGAGTTCCTTCCCGGTCGAGTCTTCTACTGGTCCTTCCTACCTGGTCCTTCTGAGGGTGGGGACGGGTCCCTACCCTACTGACCTGGGAGGGCAGGGGCGGGGGCAGATGCCCTACATTCCTGAGCTTTGAAGGACTGGGACCAACAGTGTGATTCGACTGATGTTAACTGTCCTGTGAACAGAATCACACACACGAGTGAAAACATTACCTTCCCTCGTACTTTGTACGTGGTTGGTAAAAAGTGACCAAAATTATTGCTTTGCTACCTTCATCTTGTTGACTTTGTTTTGTATCAGAATCACTACGGTTGAGATTCCCATTGATACAATGATCAACATCATGTTCAGGTACAGGTAGATACCCAGCATAGGTTGGTTGATCGTCGCGGTTGGTGTTATTCCAGAGACAATGATTAGCAGAAAAAATACGGCAGTGAACAATCCGGATCCTAAAGTATAAGATGAAATAGGAAATATTTGATCTTTGTGTGTGTGTTTTCAATAGGAGAAAATTGGGAATTACGCCTGAACCAATCAGTGGTCTACCGCGCTACAAAACCTATTCACTAAATTTGCAAAGGTGTGAAACAGGGGATTCAATTGGCCTGTTTGACCACAATTTCCGCCTCTTAATTCAAAAGAAATCTCCTAATGTTGTAAGGATAATTAAAGTTATGGCAAAAACAGTCGATTGTAGTGGTTGGTGCTAGGCCCCCCGAACCTAACATCCGGACTTTTTACTTGGTGGTAGAATGCTGGACTGATGTAGTAGAGGTCTTGGGTTTGAGACTCGGCAGAGTCACAACTTTTGGTGTCAGAAGTGTTGGCTCATACACATGCCAGACTCTCAAGAAAAAGAACAGGAATGTAGCGGTTGGTATTAGGCATACAAGCCTAACGTCTGGAGTTTTGGCTTAGTGGTAGAATGCCGGACTGATTTGTGAGGGGTCATGGCTCGAGACTTGGTGGAGTCACAACAAAATGTTGTGTCAACGATGCTTAGATTTGCATGGGATTAGTGTAAGAATCTTCAGTGGCCGCAAAAACGTGGCTGTTCAGAAAGGCTTTCTCAATATGTACATTGTCAATATCATTGTTCTGAGACCCACACAAAACAAAGAAAAAGCCTTCCCCTGGTGCATGTGATGTCAAACAAAACCTTGGCCTACCGTACCGTAGGTGTATCTATCTGTCGCCGACGGTGGCATCAGGAACATGAAGATCGTCATTGCACTCAGCATCACTGCGGGTTTTACCATCAACAAGTCGTAAAAAATCGGATTTCTTCGTATTTCTATTGTGTAAGTGAGGCCTGTGAAGTTTCCAGGAAAAAATGTCCTGAATAGAAGAAAGAGAACAATGCATTAACTTTTCAGCTCGCAATTGTGTTTCAAAAACACATACATTTGAGAAGATTGTTTTCAAAGTGTGCACTTTTCCTGGTTCAGTGATGGTAGTTATTCCTACATCTAATGAATTCCAATAAAGAAGACCAAAAGATGTGAACAAATAAGTGAAGTAAATTCTAAACTCTGCTGGAGTTTAATTGTATTGTCCTGACGTTTTTTTATTTCTTGAACTCTTTTCATAAATTAACATTTTTCTTTACTGCCTATCTTTTCTCCCTGAGTGGCTGATAAGCTCCCATTCTGCACTTTTAATATAGTACTGCAGATCTATATCCTCTTTGGTATCCTCGTGAAATGCCAACATTTGCATGGGATCAGGGTAGATCCAGGACATGAACTGAAAAACAGAATTTCACTGATGATAGATTGCCAGATGATTAAGACAAACAAGGAAGAACTGTTCATTATTGTCAGCATATCGACAAGATGTTTTTCTGTCTTAAATCACATCCATTGTCGACTTGTTTCACCTAACTGAACAGTCTGACCTTTTGGATTGATTCCTCATTTTAGTGAACACTGCTCATAATTACAATAAATTTATTGTTTTTTACGGTATATTCACACTAAACGGCGATGTAGTGATTTCAACCGACCCCCCCCCCATTTTTAGTTCCCCCTTGACCATTTTGATTGTTGTGAGTGGGACCCATTTTTCATAAATGTTAATTTTATTTTGCAACTAAATTATCTAAAAAGTCCTAATGTTTGATATTTAAGTATATGTAAAAAAAACTAACTTATTTAAAGAACAGAATAAATTTAATATAATAAATTGTTGTGCTTTTTGTGGATAAAAGTCCAATTTTACCTTGTAATTAACATATAAAAAGTGTCAAGAGTAAAATTATGCCATAGTTATCTAAACATTAGGAAAAATTCTCACTCCTGATTAATTATATGACATTTGCAAGAAAATTAGTCAATAGTTTTTGATACTTTAATAAAAAAACTTTTCTGTCAGGGGTGAAGATAGCAGGGGAAATGGTGCCTTAAGCTGAGGGCTTAAGTGCTAAGGGTAGCAGCCAGTAGAGTTGGGCCTCTGGTCCTAAGGTTAAGGTAGGGGGCCCATTATTTTCAGGGGGTGCCCACTTAAAATGACGGGGTCTGTAAACGATACAGCGGCAGCGGCAGCATCAGTGTCAAGATGGACTGTACTGATTTTTAACTGCTTCATTACACACTGAGCCCCATCGTCACGATCAGAGGCACCAGCAGTGTCAATGCTGCAAAAATGGGTCCGGAACCCACTCGATCTTTTGACGCTAGCGTTGACGCTGCCGCTACCGCTGAAGCTCGGTGTGAACACACCTTTACACCAAATTTTTTTGCCTGTAAACTCCATAATCCTGATGTACGCGAGTTAAATACTTAAGATTGTTGTCCCAAACTTTCATGGATCCTCTGGTGTTTATCAAAAACCTAATGAAGGAGACCGAGAGAAAAAATGGGTACACAACCCATTCTTGAACCTAAATAGTTGTAAAAATAGTTGAAAAAAAGCCAGTGTGATTAAGGCCTGTTCACACCGAGAGTCAGCTTCAGCGTCAGCGTCATCGCTAGTGATCTGTCCAGAACCCATTTGATTTTTTGATGCTAGCAATGACACTGCCACTGCCGCTGACGCTGACGCTGCCGCTTGGTCTGATTGATACATACTGGTATAATTTAATAGGACCCTTCTCTTGTCGCTGACGCTGCCACTTGGTGTGGATAGGCCCTTACCTCAAAATCACAGACTTGGACATCACGAGGGAACTGTGTGACGTCCATCGCACAACTTGTTTCCAGTACCACTGGCGTCGTCCACCACGCATGACCAGTACTTGCCACCACTACGCCTGCTTTGTGGAGTATTGTATCTGCATTACTCCTGAAAAAATCCTACCTTGCGAAGCAGAATATGATAGTAGTCTTGTTATTGGTATTGAATTTGGATACGGGCGTAGATTCAAACAAAAGGCTGTGATAATGATAAAGATATTACGGTGTTGATTAAGAGCGGAGCAATAACACCACAGTATCTTTTACATTGGTGTTAGAAATATTGATTAGATTTTACGGAAATGTTTACTACACCATTAGGAATATCTGTAAAGTCTTGTGATCTATCGCGCTTTTAAAAACGCTTATCATTGTGGTTAAAAACAGCCATAAAACTGACAAATTTTGTGAATCACAGACATTTGAAATCTGTCAAGCAGAAAAACTATGTTGCAATAGGGAGACCCTATTCAACATTGGTCTGAGAGTCCAGCATGATAAAGTGTTCGAAGTTTGACTTAATGGCTTTTCATATGTGGCAATAAGAATGCTTCAATTTGATTAGTTGGCTCCCCAGCACCCCATTCCAAGCGCTCCCAAGTGCATATGTCTTCAAAAAAGATATACAGATAGTATAATTTGTTCTTCACTGGTCAATTCAAGCAAATTTTATGAAAGAGATGGTAATGTTCAAAACGACAAGTTTCGGATACCTGGAGTAACAAGCAATATCTGGGGTCCAGATGTCGCCACTCGGAAGAAGAATACTGTCTTGACCTTTGGTTTCAGTTCTGTTCCATTTGAAGAATGGAGTATACCATCTCTGGAATTCATTATTGTTACAACTTTGATTAAAGCCTCATATCATTTATCTGTCGGAATTATAAAATTAATTAAATCAAAAAGTAGAATTAATATCAAGGAACAATAAACCCTTTGAAGAACTTACGTATGTCAGCCACGCAATGGATTTAATTGTTTGCTCTTTTTCATTAACATCCAGTATCTGAACAAATTGAAATGCCATGGAAACTTTCACAGGATCTGTAAAAACACGTCGAATTCGGCAATGTTACTAAAGCCAATTAACTGATGTTAATTTAAGGTACCAAGGAAAGCGTACGACTCTCGTCATGCATGATTGAAGAAATCTAAAAGCATTGTAAGGTGCGCGTTCTGCGTACCCTTATGCTGGTAATAGAGAGTAACTTGTAGTCATGTGTAAGTGCGTTTATTCTACTCTGGCCCTACTAGTGGTGCACTCTATATATACAGGTGTATGCTGGACAACTATAGGCTGGTCCGGTCCGTATTTAGGGTGTGGGCAGAGCCCTCCCTGTGCGTGCTTAGGCATGTGTCGTACCCTGCAGCATTACTAGCTTTAATATGCCTTTCACATTGATTAACCAAAGAATGGACCCAATGAAAATGCTTTGTTTCAGACAAATCCTTTCAGCATGATCATATAGGTTTAATGTGGAGCTCTTCAGTAAATTTTAGCATAAGATAGCTCCCCTCAAGATTTAAGTGTACATAGAATTTTATTTTCGCGATAAGCTTTTTTCTGTGAGAATTGGCAGATCTGACAGATGGAAAGGTCATTTTTACTCCAAGCTACTTTTGAAGCATACACATTCTTCCCTGTAAGATCTAAATTGGGATAATTCTTAAAAGTTGCATTTTTCTGTCAGATTTCCTTATCGTGAAAAGCCAGAATGGACACCCCCAAAGAAGCTAGTAATTAACACGCTCTGCTCTTTTGCATATTTACTGAGAAGATTGATCTGCCAAAAGCCCAAACTGACTGACAACTGATCTAATACTGAATCAATAGAAGGGACTGGAAGTTGTTTTTGTGGTCCATCTGAAACCGGTGTACCGTCAAAAAGGTACCCTACCTAAAATAGGAGGGGGGTCGAGTTTTAAAGTTACAAAACTAAACCCCTCCCTTGAACCTTAGGGCAGAGGGCGGCATAAAATTTTAAATAATTTACAGTCATGAAAGTAACTTTTCAAAATGCCTTGATATGCTAAACAAGTCATTCGAGTTTTTCCACAAATGTTTCATCAAATTCAATAAATTCATTGAATAGGATTCATAGTGATGTATCTCTGAAGTCAGCAGGTCACCATAAAATAAAATGCAAAGTGCTTGCCATAAATATACTGAAATTATGACATGATATTTAGAAACGACAGACTGTATATAATAATTTAACAAAAAATAGAAAACATAGAAAGTCAGCAAAAATTAAGAAATTATTATTTTCTGTACATAGTTACAGTCACTAAATGTAGGTGACCTTCTCTCAGTGACAACACCAAAATTTAAATTCATTGAATTCATCGAATTCAATGACAATTGCGGAAAACCTCGATTAACTCAGTTTCGAAAAGCCACTTGACTTCATAAGCATCTTATTTTGTTTCAAATAAACTCGTGATATGATTTCGGCCATAATTTCAAAGTGACAGAGAAATGAGAGAAAATGAGAGAAAATTTTACCTTGCTCATTCACGACAGGCCGTTTGTAATTTTGGTTTGAATTGAAATTTTGTTTTTCATTTGCTATAAAGTTACTATGGAACTCATCACTGAAAATCAGAGAAACATTATTAAAACATTCCCGAATTTTTCACAGATCTTGCATTTGAACATGAGAAAGAGTTAGTTATTTGCGAGTGTTGAAATACTTACCAAATAACTTCTGAAAAAGGACACTTCATGACAAGGGTAATTAAGAGATAGGTAAATTGCATTATGCTACCACTTTGTTTTCTCTTGCAAAAATACTACAATGTTAATGTTGAAAAATAATGGCTTAGAATATCTACATATGAAGCCACGACATAAGAAAACAACCCTCCATTAACACTGCGAGGCAATACCGAATTTGAGATTTGCTAATCAGGCTAAACCAATTTTAGCCAGGGGACGGGGTGCAGCGCAGGGCGGAGCAGGCACCCTTCCTGACTGGTTCCTCTACTGGTCTTTCCTGTCTGGTCCTTCCTAAGGGCAGGGTGGGGCAGATCACCTTTGTACCTTGCCGGCGGGGGGGGGGGAGGGCAGGGCGGGTCACTAATCTACCTGACTGTGTCGGAAGAAGGGGTGGGTAGGATGCAGTGAGAGGGTGTGGCGTTGGGGGATGGGTGGAGTGGGGGATTCCCCCCCCCCCCATATGAACAGAATTACACACGCCTGTGAAAACAATATATTTACTACACTACGTAAATATTAAAGCTTTTAGCACCTCGATGTCCTATATTTGACAAACATTTTAATGCACAAAACTGTCCTATGTGTTGATGAATTGATTATGTACACAATTTCACCTTTCATGAGAAACCGAATTTCAGACATTTTATTTCCATTTTAAATGTTTTTGTACATATGAACGTGGCCCATTGAACATTTTTCCCAAATGTCCCTGACCAAATTCTGAAATCAATCGTGTCCCTCTTCCTTAAATAGAAACTGAGTTTTCATTGACTTTTGTGGACAATTTTGCTACATTTACATTTCAAATAAAATCAACTATTTCCTAGTTTCAATCACTGAAACAATCTCTCCCATGAAAACTTGTGGACAACCTTATTTTTGGGCTCACCATTAAAAGTAATCTGTTCTACTTCGTGGGCTCACTTATTAATAAGTAATCTGTTTCTGCATCTACAAATATAACAGAGCAAAATATTTTGTAATGTATGGAAACAAAAAGGAGAAAGTGGGTTGAAAAGTGAAAAGATTTGCGAGCAATTGATGATTTATGTAACATTTTTTACTGAAAAAAGTGACATTGTGACTGACCATTTAAACCGCACTTGATGTGTCACATACCTGCAATTGTGTTCAATGTGGATAAAATCTGAGTAAATGATGGTCTATTGTCTGGATCTTCATCCCAACATTGTAACATAATGTTATATCTACAGGAAGACAATGTGAACCATTTTGGACACTTCAGCTTAAAAACTGTAAGGGCTGATTTAGAAGTTCCATTACGAGCGATCTATTTACATTTCTGAAAACCCATGAAATTCAAGAAATTTTGGTTCTTGGGGGCAACAGAGTCCCCTCCCCTAGATCCACCACTAAACTGGAATCTTTCATGCAGATATTTATCTTACATGTAATCAGGAGCAAGTGGAGGAGTTTCCAACCTCTGGCCTGCCTGTAAAAAGTTAACGATTGCCGTGTTGTTCAGTCCTTCGTACGGACGTTGGCAATAAGTGAACATTTCCCACAGCAACACGCCATAAGACCACTACATTGTTAAAATCTTAATTTTTAAGAAAAGAATAATAAACAAGTAAAACCATTTTAATTTTACATTTTAAATAATTTACAAGTGACAACATTCTATTTTCATTTAAATCCAGATCTATCTGGAAAGCACAAACTACAAGAAAATTAAAACGTTGAGCAGATAAGGCATACAACCATTTCTGGATACCATCTGATATTTCAAGAAAAAAATTTTTCTCACCACATCACCTTGCTTAGTAAACACATTACGAGTTAAAGCTTCAAGACTCATCCATCTGACGGGTAAAGTTTCATTTTCACTCCGGCTTTGATAACACGTAGAATCTCGTAAATCTTTCGTCAATCCAAAATCCGAGATTTTTACCAGCAGATTGTCATTCAACCTGTAAAAGGTGCACAATGTGAATGTATGTAAATTGTTGTCTTAAATTTATTCTATTTCTATAATCTCTCCTCGACTGCTGGTAAGAACAATAGATTTGGAAAGTGTCTAATTTTTACAAGACCTTAATCAACAGATTCTTTGTCTAGCATTGGTCCCCATAAACTTAATTGCTAACACTAACACTAGCTAATCGACTTTTATTTTACCTCAACCTTACTGTAGCAGATCTGGCAACCTTGTGTCTAAAGTTTGCATTCACATTTTTTTATCTGATGATAATTCACATTGAAAAGTATGCAAGTTAACAATTAATTCCTTATTATATAAAAATATGTCAATTTTGTACCGATTGACATAAATCTATTTATTGGTTAAAGTCAAATTTAAAATATCAATTTGAACCTAAACATTTAAGATCTGTTAATTATTTAACACAAATTTGGCAGAATAAGGTTGAGGCCGAAAACTCCAGGGGATTAACTGAATCACTTGGATTAAAAAAGGATGTTTTACACCGAGTAGCTAAATCGTCACTAACAATTGCATTTTGTTGTGGACTGAATCTCCCAAGATCATAGGTTAAATCTAGTATATATTCAAAAATGCTTCACCATTTTTATGTCTGATTAGATAAAATAAAATAATGTGTTATGTTTTAAGAGCTGGGAGTCATGGAAATATTTCTCACATGCAATTTCTAGCAGCCAGGTCTCTGTGCACAAAATTTTGCTCAGCAATATGTTCCATTCCTTTGGCCACTCCAAGTGCAAATCCAAGTAGATCCTGAATGCTTAACATCTGAAAGGAATCCTAAATTGGTTTGACTGGCAGGGAAATGTATTACAATTCTAGTACTACCTAAATTCAAGTGTCATAAGTTCTGCAATGACAATATCGTTCTTTCTTGCTAAATTTTGTGTTAATCTCAACGTCGAATGTAGAGAAGTATTTACTTCAAATACAAATAGAATGTAGAAAATTGATGATGAAAATTAATTTTTAAATGAATTCTGTGTTGCTTTCCAGATTTTGCTCACAAATAGTCTTTCCCTCATATCATTTTTATTGAAGATTTTTATATGTTTCAGTGCAATTTAGTACACTAATCAGAGAAAATGAGTTTCCAAGATAATTCTTTGAAAACTTGGAAATTGTACTTACCTCAAAATGTTTCTTCAAATATCTATGTAGGTCTCCATTACTCATCAAAGGGAGAATAATACAAGGTTTATCATTATGAACTGATATACCAATAGATGACAACACATTAGGGTGGTTGAATTGTTTCATTATGATCATTTCTTGCAAAAAATCTTCAACAATTTGATTCTTTGTTAGAACCTCTTTTCTTGCCTTCACAATATTAGCCTTCAGCATATTGTCCTCAGTCCATTTGCGTTCAACTGTCCAAGTACCTTTGTACTCAGCTGAAACAAACAACTTATTAAGACATATGAGTTTTTCTATAATTCTGAAGTGAGCTTTGTTGCATGCATCACTTCACATTTTGGACCTTGATCGTTTTTAATCATTTCTTTTATCAAGAGAGTATGACTTTATCAAAGGCCATTAAGATTCAGACTGGTAACTAAATGTTGACTTAGCTCAGTCAGTAGAGCATTGGCATGATGAACATGAGGTACTGGGTTCAACCCCAACTTGGGGCAATTTTTTGGTTGAATTTATTTTGCTCTTCCCTGGATAAGCCTTTATTGGCAACATTGTAAATGCTGGTAGGATTTGGCAGAAAAGGTCGAATTACAGAAAAACTCAATAAACTTTTGTTAATCATAATCACAAACCAACAGACAACAAGCAATATCTTCACTACTCTTCCTGTCACCCATTACAACAGAAAAATTCAATTCCTTA
>JBCAUG010723954.1:0-12392 GCA_038406175.1 Haplosyllis leylae
GTTTCTGTAATCAAATATAATACCCAAAAGAGAGCTCTCCCCAGACCCAGTACATTGCTGGCCAATGTGACTGAGTCTTCCCCAACTTTGGCTACAGGGAACAGAGGGAAAAGATTCCTTGCAGCTCTTGGAACTGCATTATTACCTGCAGTTGGGAAACTAGCCACCTTAGCCATTGAGGAGTTAGGTGGTTATTTACAAAGAAAAAGAAATAAAGCTTTGGAAACTGCCTTACACAAATTAGACAATACAGTTCACATCACCAGAAATATGATGCATCAACTAGAAAAAGATTTCCTGTTGTATGGAGAATATGACATTAATTCAACAGACACAATTTTGAACATGTTCAAAGGTCTAAATGATAGGACCAGCACCCTGGAAAGATGGCTTTCAGGGCATAGCAGTATCATGGCCAGAAATTATATGGCCACTGCCTATGGGCCAACACTATTCAGTCATCAGTTACAATTGTACTTAAATTCTCTGAAAGAAAAATATGTAAGGCTGCATGAAAACCTGGTGACTGAGCTGAGATTGCTCTTGAGGAGCATTGCTATTCTCAGCAAAGGCTATTTGCCTCCACAATTGTTCCCACCTACAGCTCTGTCAGCACTTGCACAGCAGGCTATAACCATGATAAAACAACAGCATCCTGATTATAGACTGGCCTTGCCTCACATCACTGACTACTATGACATGAGACTTGTAACTTTTGCTCTTGATGAACAGGGTAGACTGGTAATTGCCTTCCCAATTTTTGTCCAGGATTATAAGAAAGAGCCCATGACATTATACCAAATTGAGACTGTGAAAGTGCCCATCCTTGACAAAAATGACAAAGCTGACAGTTACTCTGAAATGTCCATATCAAAACCATACATAGCCTCCAACAAGGCTTATTACATTCAGTTAGTATTACCTGAACTAGTCATGTGTAAAAAGATAAGACACACTTTTTACTGTGAAGAATTATTTCTGGTGAAGCACAAGACAAAACATAGTTGTGAGAGTGCCATCTTTTACAACCTTCCCAGAAGCACTATCCTCCAAAACTGTGAATTTAAATATTACTATAATATTACTGTCCAGCCCAGTGTTTTAGATGGGGGTACACACATAGTCCTTGCCAACATGCTCAATGAAAAGAGGCTTATCTGTTCCTATGACCAGGGACTGGCTAAACCCCTGTCCACCAGTGCTTATGCCTTGGTGAGCAGAAACATCCTGTGCCATTGCCATTTACAAATTGACTTGACATACCTTTTGAAGAGCATTGCTGCCTGCAATGCTTCTGAAGTCCCAGTCCTACACTACACAGCAAATTTGGCATTTTTGGACTACTTTTCCACTTTCTGGAACAACACCCCAGACACACCGCCCTCCCTCCCTGGGCCAAACTCAACAATTTTTCCTGTGTCCCTGGAAGATTATTCACAAGACCCTGCTTTCCCTATTTATGGAGGTGAAAAAGATCCACATCCCCATACTTTGAGGCAACTCTCACAACTTCAGTACCAAAAACAAATTTTCCTGCAAAGAAACTTTTTACTGAAAAAGAGGCAGAAGTCATGGGCCCCACCCTCCCAGACTATACAAAACAAAAAACTGGAAAAAGTTCCTTTCTCTTCACTGCAGTTTTTCACATTTACATCTTCATAGGCAGTTCCATAGGAGTAATTTTAATCCTCCCTCATGTCATGTATGCTATTAAACATAGGAAACTCAAAGCTCTAGTAGCAGCTTTAACCATGTACAGAGGAGGTGGTGCTGATGCTGCACCCATTCCAAACTACACTGCCCCCCTTACAGCCATGGACATCCCCATACATCCAGCCTCCAAGTTAATTTGCCATGACCCCTGGGTTTCAGTCCTAATGGCTTTAATCACAGTTGTAGGAATTGTGGTGTACATGTACAGGTCATGCAAACACTTCACATTGGTGAAAGGACATAAATTTGCTAGCATATGTCATATTTACATTGTCATTGGTAATGAAACCAGATATGTCCCCATCAAGATAGGACAACATGTAGGGTCCCCATACCTCTTCAAATTTAACCAGGTTATATGTAAGGAGAGGCTCTCACTTCAAAAACAATTCTTGTGGGAGCACCTTCACTTAGACTGGACTGAGGAAGAAATTGTTTACAAAGGACAGAAAGTCCCCCTCAGACAACATGTCACAATTGCCTTAACAGATAAGCTCAGACTAAGAAGCCTCCTCACCCCAAGTTGCTGCCTCATGTACATGGTTAAACAAGGAGACACTTGGTATCAATTGACTGAGATGAAATAATTTTCTGGCAATTCTTTTCAGTGGCATCACCATCAAATTCTTCTCCTGGCTGCCCAGAAGTTACTACCAAATGGGAATATGTGGACTTAAACCACACATCCTTCACAAGCACCCTTCCAGGGGATGTGATCCAGCTTTCCCTGCAGGTGAAGACAGTGAAGGGGATGCATACCATACACAAGGATGCCTGGGGAGGCCACTCCCAACACTTTAGGAAGTGGGGCTCCCAAATCACTCCAACTACTGCCACCAGAAACACACTGGAGAAGTTCAAAGCACAATGGAATGCCTATGTAAGGGCAACTTCTTTGGGCAGAGGAAACAGGACCAGAGGCAGGAGGTTTGTCACCCAAATTCCTCCTGTGGAGCCCCACCCACAACCACTAGCCCAGAAGGAGAGGAAGAACCTCCCCTGGCTCTTCAAGAGAGCAATGCCTTCATCTTGTGCCAACATCCCTGTCCCTACTTGGAGTGGACCAGGACAACTGGAAATGTACAAACCATTGGCAGACATGGCCAGGCTGTCTGCTGGCATCCTCCCCTTAGGTAGGAGACCTACCCCTGGCCTGGATGGAGGAAGGTCTCCCACTCCCAGGAGAGAGGTAGAAGATCCACCAAAGACACCCCCTATGGCAGTGGAAGGACTCAAAACTTCCCCTATCTCTTCTTGTGAAGACATCCCTGAACTGGTCCCAGCCTTGGAAGGTGACAACCCCCAGGAACCCCTGGAAGTGGATGAAGGCAGGCCCTTGGATTTGTCCCAACCAAGGTCAAGGCTGACCTGGAAAGAGCAAGGGAGCAGAGGCTCCAGGCATTGAGCTTGGAACAGGAGAAGCAGGAGCTCCAACAGAAGATCATTGAGATGGACCTCAAAATAGAGAAATTGGAGTCCATCCCCTTAGACCAATTCAACAACATTGGAAACATTGGCCCCCCCCTATAAAGGAAGAAAAGGCTTTGAGATTTGAGGATCCCCCAGCCTCTCCATCAGAACCCAGAGAGGAGGAGGCAATGGAGCTCACCCCTGAGGAAGAAGGCCCAATAACATCTCCACCTCCCCCAGTGGATGCAGAAGTGGATGTGGTTGAGAGTGGGGTGTATTCTTCAGAAGAAGAGGACATCAAGGAAACCCGCAGATCGTCTTGGATAAAGCGCCGGGAAGCAGCCCAAAGGAATAGGTTGTGCCTGAGGTTGGTCAAGCATAAAGTAGGCCCCCAGAGCCTTGAAGTCCCCATCTTGAAGATACCCAAGGAACCGAAGACACCTAGTGCTCCCCCCTCTCCACTGTTTCCTGCGGTAACCTGTGCTGATGCTGAGACCGGTGCCACCCCATATCCTGCTGAAGATTAGGAATCTTCTTTCACCTGACGGATTGAGAAATAACTGAAAAACATACTCACAGTTCGGCATCATTTATTTACACACTATGTATCCATCTCGGCTCTGTAACCAAACTATCTCAGCTTCGGCGCCAACTATCTCAGACCATCTCCACTCCGGAGTCCCCGGAGATTATTTAAAGGACTAAAAACACAATGAAATCCTGAGTAAATGTTTGGTTAATGTTCTGAGCGATCTCTGCTCCATAAGGGAACTATCTCGTCTTCGGCGCAAACCATCTCTGAACATCTCGGCTCCAAAGGTCTCCAGACCTGGCTTGAATAAAGTAAATGTGAAATTTCCTGTATAAAAGTCCGGTTAATGTTCTGAGCAATCTCCGCTCCACGGATGAACTATCTCGGCTACTGCATTCACCAATTTCCACTCTTCGCCACTCCACTCCTATCGGTGTGCATCTTTGGCTACATCCACCCCTCCGTGCTTCTGGTTGAGATGCTTCTTGAGGTTACGACGTGCTCCAAAATCACTGCTGCAGATGTGACAATACCACCACAGAACAGGTACCTGCTCCTCAGCTTCTTCAGGCTCCTTGGCTCCAGGCCTCTGTGGACAGCTTTCCACCTCATGAGCTTTACATGTACAGTTGTACGTGAATGACTTGTTGCAGTACCTGCACTTGATGTCCATGTGTTTCTCCAGGTGCTCATTCAGCTTTCCTACACTGGAATAGGATTTGCCACAGGTTGGACAAGTGTGGGCTGCTGCAGCTTTTTCTCCTTCTGGAAGATGTTTCTTCAGATGCACCTTTAGGCTCTGTGAATCTCCATAATACCAGTTGCATTCACCGCAGTAGAAGGGAGTCTTCCCTATATGTCACCTCCTAATATGGTTTTTGAGTTTCTGTGTGCTAGAACACCGCTTGTCACAAACTTTACACCTGGTATCTCCAGATTTGACTCCTGAGAGGATGTTTTCTGCCTTCTTTTCTTCATATGCCTCCAGAGGATCAACCCCCATTGACATCAAAACATCAACATATGACTGGTGGATCTCCAACAACTCCTGGACCAGTTTGGACTGAGGCTCCAGTTTTGGTTGAGGTTGGACCTGAGATTGGGTCTTAGACCTTGTAGCTGCAGCCACAGCTGCCTCTGCCTGTGCTTGGTAAGTTGGCAGTGGAATATCTGGCCACTCTCTGGGGACCTCCGGATCAATGTTCTTGAATACTGCTGGATCCTCCTGTGAAAGGTCATACAGCCCCATCTTCTCCAGTGCATCACACATAAGCCTGAGAGGGACCAGTTTGTCATACCCCTTCTCCCATGTCCAGGCAACTGCAATAGAAATACGAGAAGTGATTAGCCATCTCAGCTCCAGCACGTACCTATCTCCACTCCACAAGGTACCGATCTCCGCTTATCTCCGCTCCAATACGGTTATTTTGGACTTAGAAAATTTTACTCCGGACTAATACCCACAAAATGACTAAGTGTGGCGGTTAACATCTCCGCTCCCTGCTAGACCTATCTCCACTCCCCCCGTAACCGATCTCCTGCGGGCACATAATGATTCCCACCACAGAAGACCAGGACCAAGTCGGCTCGCTTCAAGGAAGAGTCATGCCAGATCAGCTCCTGCCATATCCATTGATCCTCATCCGGATGTGTAGTATCCACCACTATGATGGTCAGCTTCACCTGCCACATGAAGGAGACACACAGGGCTACTGCATAATCACCCCAGGTGTTTTCCTGCAACAGGTACTCCAGATAGGTGAGATATGAAAAAGGCCCTGGAACAGCTTGATCTTCAATCTGTGCTGTGGTCAGGGTCCCCTCCTTTTCCCTCTTCTGGTATTCCTCTGGTGAGAGCCTTAAACATCCATAAGTCCCTTCAATATGGCTCCTGATAATGGGGTAGAGGAAATCTGCATTTTCAACCATATGGAGGACAACTTGCCTTTGCAGCATTTGGACTTGATACTCTGCAGGATAGTTAGTGCATTCAAGTATTGATTGCCACATATATACATGATCCATTCTTCTGCACATACTTCAGCTCAAATTTGCCATTTAGATGGAGGTATTCCTGTAGCATAGTGAGCTCCATCCAGTTTCTGAGGCCATATACTCCTGCTGCCTGCTGGCCCCCTGTGAACTGACCTTTCTTCTTCTTGGGCATGGTGCCCTTCACCTGCACACTCCTGAAGGACTCTGCAGTGAGCTGCTCCTTCTTCTTCCCTGCACTGGAAGGCTCATCTCCACCCTTCCTCTTGGATGTTCCTGGTTCTGGATCTACAGGCTCTGCTTGAGGATCAGCCTTCTTGGGTTGACTGGTGAGCTGCAACACCTGGGTGAGGTCTTCCCTGCCTTTCAGAGCATCAATCTTCACCATGACATAAGATTTGTGCATCATCTTCATGCTCAGTGGAGCACTTTCTGCAATACGAAAAATGAAACATGTCATATCGGTCTCTGCTCCAATATGAACCGATCTCCACTCCACCAGGAATCTATCTCTGCTCTGCTCCAACCAAGTTGACGATAATCTCCACTCCAAGGATGCCGGTCACCTGGATAAACATGTTGAACATACCACACATGTAAACAAACATAGTGAACATGATAAATCTCTGCTCCCCCATCTCCACTCTAACACGTACCTATCTCAGCTCCTGAATGGATCTCCACTCCATTCATCCATTTTACTCTCTGTCTCTCCCAGTGATGGGGTGAGCATAGATAAAACCATCGGATTTCCGCACTACTTGACCATCAATCTCTGCTCCATAATGGACCTATCTCAGCTCCAGTGGTACCTATCTCATATCCATCTCTGCTCCATCGGGATTGGAGCTTGGCGCCAAAACAAGGAAAAGGCCAATACTCACCATACTCCTTCGGCAGCCACTTCCTCCAGTGCTCCTCATCTGCAGGCCAGGCACGTGGTACTTCTTTCTTCTTTGGCATCTTGAACACCTGCTAGAACTGCTACTGAACTCCAATTTTACAACAATACTGGACTTTGAGTGAACTGTGAACTTTTGACCAAAATGGCTGAATATCAACAATGAGTGGACTTTTAGCTACTAGTTTTTTTGTGTTAATTGCTCAGCCTCATAAATACTTTTTATAAAAATTTAAATTGCTTGAAATTTTGTGTACTTCTTATCTGAGGCTAACTACCATTGGTGCTTTATCACATGTATACATATATATATTCAATATTATTTATTGGACTCTATATACACAAGATTTTATTGAAAAGGTGCTACCTGCTCTAGTGCAGCTATAATATGTGGACCAAATAGAGTAACTCTAGTCTTTAAGTGGTAGTATTAGATAATGTGTGTTTACTCTTGCATAATTTTATCATGACTATTTAATTATAAGGTTTAGTATTCTGTAATGTATTTTTGATCCAGTTGCTACAGACATGTAGTTGTAACTTTTGTTTCAGTGTGGATTTTTATATTTTATCATGAGGGTACTTTGTATCATGTGTATTACATGCTATCATGCCAGGAGTCTACTGCTGCTGCTCTAGCCTGTTGTTGTTCATCTCAACAACTTTTTCTCCAGGGGCATGTTATGGTTATTTTTGGTTCAGGCTAGCAGCTTCAGCAACAGCTCTTAATTAGGCAAGTAGCCTCATCTGCTTCATCAGATGGAGCTGCTTGCCATCACTATATAAACTGTGTGCAGTGCCTTACTCTGGGCTTCCAATGCTAAAACTTACATTGTACAGCTTAGGAAAATAATAAAGGAATTACTTTAAAGCAAACTTTCTGAGAGTTCTCTATATCCATAGAAGACTAAGAATCCGAGGAATATAACACTTTGCTTGCTCGAGATACAGGCAATGCAGTTTTCCAAAGGGAAAGACTATCATAAAGATATGAACTTGCCAATCATCTTAGCTTAATGACAGATAGACAAGGGGTGAATTTTTAATGTCCTATCAAACACTTTTTCTTTCTTTCTCAATTGTGAAGTAATCAGTTGGCATCTTTCAGATCCCAGATTCTACTACATTGAACACACTTTCAGACGTCTTGTCACTTCCATAATTTGTTGTGATGGGCATTCATTCATATTTACCACACACAATGTGCAAGGTGCTCACCAGTTGCAGACTACATCTTGACTGATTTTGCAACAGTTTGCCATTTGAAGGCTCTCAAAGTGGCATGCCCAGAATGTGTCATTGCAATGGACAAGTTCTAGTTCCTTATTAATCAATCTTAGGTTACGATGTTTTGACACAAACTTGTTTGGATGTAACATAATTACAGCTCATTATACTACACAATTAATTGGAGCAAGGATTGAAATAAAGGTTTAAAACAAGTAGGCTCCAGTTGAATTGGTACGGTATAGGCCATTGTTACAGGGTCCAGGAGATAAAACTTTCTTTGGGGAGTTTTTAAGAAGCATTTCAGAATCTAGTCATGAAGAATTGATTAAAAGTTTAAAGTGGGTTCTATTTCCATTATACTGATCAGTCAGCTTAAGTTATTCAGTCTACTTAATATATATACCTTTCACATCATCAAATAAAATAATACTAAAGATAGGATTTTTCCATTTTATTTTCTGTGGTTTGTATCACATTTTAAGTGTAATGTTGACGATCAACAATCATGTTTCTGTAAGAAATTGACGTTTGAACAGAAAAAGTCCACAGAATTTATAAAATCTAAGAAACATTTGACCAAATACAAGTTTCCTGTTCTCTACGCAAAACATTTTCTCTACAATATGGCACAGCACTTTTTCAAATTTGGCTCCTTTGTAACGTTAACGTACCATAAGTACAACCCTTGAGTTAAGTAAATAGTTACTCAAAAATAAATGGCAACTTATTGTGAGATAATTCCCGTCCACACAGTTATCTCGTCAGAATTCCAACGTTAATTCAAGCTATTTAGTTATTTCTAAAAAAATATAGCACATAACAAAGAAGCAGAATCATTCATTTTAAGTCATGTTTGTCTTGGTTTTTAAATTATTTCAACAAAAATATTTTACTGCAAACAGAAATTGACTTTGAAAGATCAATAAAAATTGGCAAATCCATAGGGGAAAATTTTTTTTCACTGTCATGTACCAATGGCAGCAAGTCAAACATTCAAAGCTTAAGCATAGATGACAAAAAAAAACAAAGATGAACAAAATACTCTGTTTTAAACATAAGAAACTAAAGCAATAGCATTGGATACGAATGGTTCAAAGCAACAAAAAACAATGAAGACTAGGACAAAAAATACAACTTTACATGTATTTCAAGTGGCACGGGAAAAATCGCGCAAACAGCAATACCAAGTTTCATATTCAAGTTTCACTGTATCAGCAAAGAGTATATTCAGTTCACAACAACGTCTGTCTTTGTATATTGGTGCAAATTCGGTAAACCCTTTAACGGATTGTAAATTTACATTATCACAAATTTTCTGGTATTGTCACACATTTTACACAGTTCCTTACACAGCGATATGCGTTATACAAATGGTTATGAAACAGATGTAAACCCACCTGCGACGGTTAACTCAAAATATTGGCACAGACAAAACAAGAATTTTAATGCTCTTGTTCTTCATAGAACTTGGTGTCTTACATACCCTTTTACCATCAATGACGATTAATGACACTAGTAAATATTACATCACGGTGTTGTAGAATCATTTAGCTATGAATTCCACGATTTAAGAAAGCATGCAATTTTTACTGCATTCAAATGAAATGTACTTTGGTTCTGTATAACAATGATATGCATGAACGATGTCACCACACACATAGTTCAATAACAAATGCATAATATGTATGAAATGCAATGCTGCATGAAATGTGAATTTTAATGTCGCAGAAGGCAACTACAGGATTTCAAACTAAAACAAAAAAACTTCAAGTTTTAACTGATCTTGTTGCAAATCGCAAGGGCCTGCTTATACACAGCCTGTGCTTCGTTGGGATTGAAGAGATCAGCAGACACAGCACCTCGATGTATTCCCTCTTCAAAATAGGTCTCATCCAGCATGTTTATCTTGATCATAATGTCGTCACTGTTGCTTTGACTACAGAGTGAATCCCCACGTCCACTATCGCCATGGTACACGGACAATTCCGCCACGTCAGTATACCCTTCGTCTTCTGGAACTAGCTGGTTAAATGCTGGCGTGTGCCAAGCAGGACGCGGTAGATTGTTTGACATCGTACTGTCTCCATCAGCACTGTCGTAGGAAAAGTCAAGTAGATCCCCGGAAGAGTTGGAACTCTGGCTGCCAAGACTGTGTCGCCAGGATGGGTCTCTGTCTGATGATGAAGAAGAGGATGAAAATTTGTCGTTTCGCTTTAGAATACCCTTTATTTTACGGTTAACTGGAGTAGAAGAGTTCTTGGCTCCTTTACTGATTCCAGTGGCTGGAGATCGACTTGTTGCAATGTTACTGTTAATTTGGCGTTCCTTGCTGATGTCATGATGGTTGCCTCGACGTGGTGAATGTGGTGATTTTGATAAACTGCGCTCACTTCCAGATCTACTGGTTTTCGGACTTTTCTTTGATCTGTTTGGACTACCACCATCATCTGATATATAAGTGGACATTGTTCTTTCACTTAAATTGTCGCCAGAGTCGTTTTTGCCCAGATCTACACTTCCAAGCTTGCTTTCAATGTCTGCCACCCTCTGTGAATGTTCTGCATTCTCCGGCTCCCTAGACGCACTGCTGGTTTGTGTTTTGGCACAGTGAGCTTTTGTTCTTCGCAATTTATCGTTTTTATCACTCGTGAAATACTCCGAGATATTTATATCTTCAAGTACACATCCACTATCAGCACCAACATACTTTTTCTTTAAAATTCCTTTCTTGGGTTTTTTGCTTGAGTCGAAAGCAGTGTCTACTGGAGATTTATCATGACTAGAGGATTCTGAATGGGCCCGTTCCCTGCTAGTGGTTGGCGTTCCTTGATTTCGAACTACCTCAACAAACGTTTGTCCTACAACCTTATTGGCTAATGCTATGGCCTCCTTTCCATGCTTGTTTCGTTCATAGCTTTTGGACCAGAAAACAGGTTCCGTATCCTTTTTTCTTTTGTTGTGACTCTTCTCTTTGGAATTCTTCAGGATGCTCTTAAGTGGTTTCTTTGAAGATCTGCATAAAATAGAAACATGAAATGAAACTGATGACTCTGATACTCTAAATAAAGTTTATTTTTTATCAGCAAAGTAAATGGGTTTAAAATTTCACAAAATTTATTCAGCGAGATGGATGGCAAATATATAACAATTTGTAATGCTACCTTTGTTTGTTTTCCTGTTCTGTTTGATCACTATCGCTCTCAGTTGAACTGTTCAGAGATAATGATTTCTGTAGATTTTTCAAGTCAATTGGACGACCAGGCTGTATGGCATCTAGCGGGCTGGTCTCATATCCCCAGTTAACCCACCAGTGCGCGCATATATCTGCTATTGTTGCTCGTTTTGTAGGATTCACCGTTAGTAAGTGGCGAATTAACCCGGCAGCTTCTGTTTTGAAATAGATGATTTTGTTGTAAAATTTTACTCCGTGAGTTAAATCTGAAAATTCTCAATGCTTTGATTACTGGTTTGCGGTACGATGATTACCATGGTAATCATATATTTTTCGACTTTAATAACCCAAATATAAAAAATCAAAAGTGCCTCCCACCTGACTGCTGTGCAGGCTCGAAATAATTTCCTTCTGAGATCTGTTTGTGTAACTTCTTGAAGTCTTTGCTGTCAAAGGGCATAGTACCATAAACAAGGGTGTACAGCAAAACACCCAAACTCCAACAATCAACCTGAAAAATATGGTTAGATTTTGTCAAATACTTCTGTTGTAAACAGGCAGTAAAAGTTCATTTGAAAGCAATCACTATGAGCCGACTTTGATTACATATGGATATTACTCTTTATGTGAAAACAGTTGCCTAAAAAATCTGGATATTTGACCATAATTGAATGCGAAGCAAAGTGATAAATGAAAGAAAGTGTACCTCTGGACCAATGTATGGAAGACCATTCACAATTTCGGGAGACACGTACAGTGGGCTGCCACAGAAGGTGTGCAGCATTGCTTCATTACTAAACACATTTGCCAAACCGAAGTCACCAATCTACGGAGAGAAGGATAGCATAATTTTTCTAGTGGAAATACTGACAAATTTTCTGAATTACAAGTTATTTATTATCAAGTTAAATATTTGTACATCAACTGTGACCTACCTTTGCATTACCTCTACTGTCAATGAAAATATTTTCTAGTTTCAGATCTCTGTGTATGATACCATTCTGAAAATAGAATTTACATTGTAAATTATAGCGGTTTATAACACAAAAATAGTTTCAAAGAAAATGGTGTGGACATCTGGGAATATCAACAACTTTACTGTAAATCCTCGACAAACAATTTTCAACAGTTGAGGTAATAGCCAACTATGTCTTCTATTACATTATTTTCAAGAAGTTAAACAAATTTGAGTTGGTTTCAGAGCCACAAGGCAAAAAACGAGATAAGCTTTAGATAGCCTAATTTGCATACAATTTTCTGAGGGCAAAAGATTAAAAATATACATTGTGTGCGTTCTGTGGGGATGTGGTAATGCTAAATAAAATACCGGATGAATATATTGACAGTTTTTACTTGCAAAATTTCGGGTAAATACAAGATTTATTCTTCGGGTTCTTTCATCTTTGAAATTCTATTGAAAATCTCAATCTTCTTTCTTAGAA
>JBCAUG010723965.1:0-12391 GCA_038406175.1 Haplosyllis leylae
TTTTTGTCCTCCTTTTCTGGAAAAAATGTCCTCTTTTCCTCCTTTTTTGAGGTGTCCTCCCACTTGACACCCTGCACACTTTTTACCTTGTTCTTTTTCAATTCAATAATTTTGTACAGCGTGTGCCTTTTGATGTTGTCTTCTAACATTTTGCAACACGTTTTGAGTTTACTAGCGTAGTTGTTTAGGAATTGTGAATGAAAGTTAAGAAGAGCGTTCGTGTTATGTGTGTGAGTGAATGTGTGTTTGTATGTGTGTACTAGGTGTCTGGCTTCTCATTGGTGCACTTGCGGCGACAAGGACATCGGATGTGGTACTGCCCGCCACGTTTACGTAGGATGGAAGCCTAACCCACCATTGCATCCTGATAAATGGTGGAAGAAGAAAAACCAGGTTGGCGCCATGCCGATGAAAGCTGATGAATCTCCATTGGCTAAGCCCAGTGATGCCGTCGCAGTGGATATGCCCGCTGAATCAGTCGCAGTGGAGATGCCCATCGAGGTAGTAATCCCAGTAGAAATCCCCGCCGAAATGCTCCAGATTGAGCGGAAGAGCAACTGGAAGGTCTCCCTTGCCAGATTCTTTGCATGGCCATCAGCAAAGGCTCACGGGAAGCGCCAAATCACTGGGAAACCCTTCTACAATGGGGTTTCACCCGTCTAAAAATCTACCTACGGAACATAAGGAACCATAGACTATAATCTGTTACATGTATGTTACAGCTGCAGGATTATACATTGTGATACGGTGTCCCTTTACGGCACACAGGGCCCATGGAGTCTGTTGATATAAACTGCGGGATTACTGTATTATAATACGGTGTCCCTTTACGGCACACAGGACCCATGGACTCTGTCGATATAAACTGCGTAAACTGCGGGATTACTGTATCGTTGGATTATTAGAAAGGCCGCGTTGAGACCGTGTAAAAAATTGGCAGAAAAAGACTCTGTACTTTCTGGGTGTCGGAAAAATTGGCGGAAAGAAAGACTCTCGTACTTTTTGTGAACACCCAGAAATTGGCAGTAATAGGACTCTGTACTTTTTGGATATGGCTCAAGTCGGCGAAAGGTAGCAGATTCATGGTTCCTTCAAAACTACGTATTATTATATAAATAGGATTTACTAAAAGTCATATTTTCGGATCACAATATCACTCTTGAGACGCCATTGATTCTGACCACAAGCCCACGTCTCTACAGTGACAGACAGGATAGAGCCGGATTCACAGCTTCAACAGGTTGTTTCGTCCACCGGTTAAACTGTCATCAGCTTAAGAGATACTACTGGCGGGTATATCAGGGCCAACTGCGAGAGCTCAATTTGAAAAAAAAAACAAAAAAACTCTTGGCCAATTTTGAAATTGAAATCAAATCAATATGACACACACACAAACCCCCCTCCCTAAAAAAAACCCCCAGATTATTTATTTCGGCCTGGTGTTGTGGGCAGGTTACCCACGCATAGTTCGTGTTCCACCCCGCAAACTCAACGTACATGTACGTTATCCCTGTTTTGACGATGTAGGAAGCGCATTTGAAACTTCCGTAAATTAATCCGTTTCGAACAGGCAACAATATCCTTCCTCCTTATAATGCCAAAAAAGAGGCATTGACGGTAACATTTAGGAACATTTATAACGGTGGGACAAGAAGCTCATACTCGCTGTGGAAAAGAGTCTTGTACTCAGCGATTTGCAAAAAGGTCCAAGGTTTCAAAACAAATGTTGTAATGTACAAGTTATGTACTATAATTAGTACGTATACATTTACAACGAAAGGGTGAACATGCAAATGAAAAATACCTATGGGGGTAGATAGTCGGTGAAAAAAACATTGTGTGAAAGGAACCTTCTTCGATCGAAAAGTTAGGTCGCACACCAGGGTTGCCACCTGTCAGGAAAATGTCAGGGAAAACCAAAATTTTCTCCAGGTCAGGGAAATGTCAAGGAATTTTGAAAAAATGTCAGGGAATTTTTGTCATTTGACCCATATCAGGGAATTTTGTCATGACATTAGTTTTAGATTGAAACTTCCATTATATGATAAGGGCTCTACCTGGGTTGTGTTTAAGAAAATGTCTGTCTGGCAAATATAAGCTCAAGGTCTACTGATTATTACTGTTAAACTTTTGCCTTTCAAAAATCCTGGCTGTGTGGGGGAATAGCCATTATTAACAGTTAAAAGCTGTTTTTTTTCACAGATTGAAAAGTAAAAGAAATTGTCAGAGAAAACTGTTATTTTGTCAGGGAATTTTGAAAAGACTCAAATGTGGCAACCCTGCACACGTTTACATGTAACAAATAGTGAAATCGTAACACGTAAACTTCACGTAGTTAGTAATATTTTATGCTCAGGGGCACATCGGGATCTGATCAGTTTGTCCAGAAACAGCTATAAATTGTCATCTAGCAGATATTTCATGGAGTTGAGGTGGAGGTTAGTACTCGAAAGATCAACCTTTTGGTAAAGGAGGCGAAAGACTTAGTGAAGGATATCTCATCGAACACAATGTCATAATTCGTGAGGGCTATTGTGACTTGAAAACAAGATCCTCGAACAGTTATGTAACATTCGATGAAGCAAAAGGTTTGTAATCTTGGGGTACCTGGCTTCGCATGTTACCAATGACTTTGGTTTGAATTTTGAGGAAGTTATTTTGTGAAATCTGTTTAACGTAACTTTCCTTGCTGGAGCGGCCTTCTTATCATGTGTAACGTTTACATATTACTCGGTCATCGTAGAATGGACATTCGGGTAACATCTTGGAAATGTAAAGATGAAAAAGGCTTGGGAGTTACAGATCGTGTTTTATTATGATCAATATCCATGTAAAGGGTTACATCAGACCTTGCATTACAGTTATTGAAACCAAGAACTTTTCATGCTGGAACGGCTTATTGATATGAAGTCAAAGTTACGTGTGATTTATGTATTACTTGATTTCATTCGGTAAGCAAAGAAAGACACGGTGACCATTGATCTTATCAAGTTTGTTTTATCTCATTCTCTAATTGAAGTTATGGCTTCAAATGCTGTATTACTCAATTACAGTTGAGATATTGAATGAAGGTTAACATCGGTTTTGTGAAAGTATCAATGGTTTGTGGTGACTCTATTGTGGCCAAAGTTACATATCATATTATGTATTATTTGGTTGTGATAGAGTATGAGCAGGTGAACATCTTGGATTGGTTGGATGAAGAGAGTGAAAGAACAAGGCATGAAAAGTTCATGAGCTGTACCATCTCTTGTGTGACTGAAGTGATGTATTATGTGTCAAACAGTTATGTATTATTCATTTATACCTCCTCACCAACACTCGAGGATTATACAATAATAGTGATTCGGTTAGTGGTTCTTTGTGATATGGTATCATCTTGAAGGCGTGGACGATCCCTAACCCTACTAACTCTAACCCTACTAACCCCACTAACCCTAACCCTAGTGTATTGTGTGTACATGTAGTAGCAGACCATGGTCCGTGTAGTTAGAACATTGTAGAAGTAACATCGTATCGTCATCGTTGGTCGAAAAAAACCCAAAAAATTCGAAAAATTCTAAAATTAAAAAAAAAACAAGCGAAAAGAAATAAAAAAAGAAGAAAAAAAAGGAAAATAGGGATGTTAACTAGTGTCAGTACTTGTACTTTTCCGGTGATTAAGAGCGCTTGTCCCACCTCTTGGTACCTGTACATGTACTTGGTACATGTAGTAAAGTAGTAAACGCCAAAATACTAAAATTCAAAATTTACCTGAAGAAAAATACATGTGGATATCAACGCATACCCCCAATTGTTTTGCTGTTTGTTCGAAACCAAAGTCCCACTTTCTTTCGATGCCCCAAACTGCCGAATTTACTAAGTTATATAAATGAGCAGTGAACGAACACTATGCTTGGTAGAGGAGAAAAATACCTTAAGTAACCTGCCCAACGCACTTTTTCAAAATTATTTTATACTTAGAATTAATTGATTACTTCGAAATAGCTTATTCTACTTCTTGTATATATGTGTGTGCATAAAATACATGTGTTGCTTCTTGTAAATATGTTACTGTCAAATAAACAAAAACTATGAAGTGTTCTTGTAGCTTTGCGCTCCGACGCGACAGACTGAACTTGAAACCTACGAATTTGTGCGCCATATACTGTCTAAATGTGCGCAATTAAATGTTGCTTTTGGAAGATGTACTGAAATGTGTTGCACATTAATTTAGATACATATTCACCCAGTGTGTGCAATTGTCGACAAATTTCAATTTGTTATTTGTAATTAACATACGAAAACGAATGCGGTGCGCGTGCGTGTTGAGTACTGTGACAGAAAATGAGTGCAGAATGTGCATGTTGTATTGTAATTTTCATTTGTGTACGGGCACAGAAAATAGAAATAAAATGCCGTCGCATTACAACCGTTTCTTCAAATGTGTGCATGTGTTTTAAGAAGAAAGAGTGTACAGTGTGACTGGAGAATGAATGAGGTAAAAACAAACTTTCTCGTTTACATTATTTGTAGTGTTCCTTTTGGTGACTTGTACATATCTCCGCGCAATATTTAATTCAATATTATGTAGTCAGTGAGATTCTCATTGATGGATCACTATTGAAATTTAACATAATTGAGGTTAAATATTTGAACTAAGCCCAATAAACAATTTGTGCAGTTGACCTGAGCTATAGCGTGTGAACAAGTTTGATGACCATTACTTTCTCTTCCAACAGGGCGGCGACCTTCACGACGGTGGAGGATGAAGGTGACAGTGAAGCGGGGGACGTTGCAGGGGGAGGAACCTGTCAGGTAGGGGAGACCCCACCTCCGACCCCTCCCCCTCCTGTCATGCCCACACCTCCCATGTCCTCTAAGGTAAGGATTTTACCCTAAACGCATGGGTTCATTTGTCTTTAAGGCATAGAGTAACAGAACCTTGACATAAAAACTACTAAATCTAGGACACTTTTGATTGCCAGGTGAATTCGATAAGGGGGTTGATAGTGCTTTAGTTCCTGATCATGGGATGCTCAGAATAATTTTAAATAAGCTTTTTATGTAGAGTATCTGCCACAGAGCAACCAGTGTAATCGATGACGTCATCAGAACGTTGCTCTGTTTTGTTGACGTTCGTGTAACGTAACGTCAGCAGTTTTAATCCAGGAACACAAGCGAATCTATCCATTCGGAAAACAGTTGACAGACGCTTAAAATTGCTCTTCTGAGATCAGGTGCAATTGTAAGAATGCGAAAATCAGTGCAATGTCAAATAAAGATATATCACCAATATGTGGTGTATTGCCTTGACGGTAACGTATGTCAGTTATTTCTCTGACTTATTTTTTCAACGTGTTGCATATTTTTCTTCGTTCGCAGAAGCTGAAACAACGTAATAGTCGAGCGCGAGAGAAGTCCTTACGTCAGAACTCTGGTCATCACGAGGTCAACGAGGTGGTGTCGTCGGAACGGAACGATTCAACGAACAGGAGGAAGAAAAGGCGACGGAAACGACCGCTACCGGCGTTTCCGTTGGACAATGAAGCGTACGAGCCTTACGATGGTATCAATCCTTCCAATCAACCCCGCATCCATCGCGAAAACAATCACACACTTGGTATGTTCTTATTTTAGTGTTAAACGCTGTTTTTCTAGATGTTATGTGTGTTCGTTTAAGTCAATTTTGTCGGTAATGGAAGTGCCTGGAACCAATGTTGTGAAAATTATGTGAGCATGTCCAAGGAAAAGTTTTTAATGGAATCGTAATCGGCTCTTTTTCTTTTGAAATCTATTCCATGTTTAAGTAATTTTCAGACCCAGGGTTCTCAAGTACATTTTGTATCGGTGACCATCTTTACTGCCTGGCCACACTGAACTGACCGATTTTCTTTCGGAGTCTGAGAAGTCTTCTGAAAAATATGGCTTGTATAGTAATATGCAGAAGTGGTTCAGAGTCAGATAAACCATCAGAAAAAATTGGTATCCAAGCCTTTTTTTCAGATATCTGATCAGATAATATACAAAAAAACTGACCCATGTTTCAGTTGTTTAGCAAAAACCCCTCTGTCATCCAGTAGGTACCTCTATGAGTCATCAAAAATGTATCATTTCATAAATTATCTGCATTTGGATCTGCACAGTATGCCACATTCTACATATTATCAGATCGGACAGTTTATGCGAGAGAAAATCGGTCAGTTCAGTGTGTCCAGGGCATAAAATGGGTGGAAATGTTTTATCTGGATGCAAATTCAATGAGTAGAGGTTCTCAGAATCGCTTCTGCATTTTTTTTTTTTTTTTTTTTAAATTTTTTGTAGGACACATGTCCTTTTTTTCGGGGCCACTGATACCCCTGTTTTGGACTTCTAGTGACGTCTGCCCTGGGTTTCAAAAAAAAAAAAAATGCTTCTGCATTAAGAAGCAAACAAAAATACACCCATGGCCACATATCTTTATTTGATTATTTTATTGTATTGTTTAATATGTTAAAATTAATGTAGTGTTTAAGTTTTTTTAAGTTCCCCATGTTGTCTCGTGTGAAGCTTATTTAGTGGTAAGGATCGGCTTATTGCTTTTAAACGTTGGAGCACACACTTTAATTCAGCCTCCGATGATTGTTAATAGCGGTGATTGTACATGTAGATGACACCAAAGATTTACAAAAGGCAATAGAAGATCTGCGGAAGAAAGAGAAGAGACGGGGATCCAGTGGACCACTCACTGCGACCAATTCAAGGGATAACACACCCCACAAACGAACAAAGAAAACCCGAGAGAGTAGTCGCATCACAGCAGGTGCGATTTCCCCTCATGTTCAAAATAAGATCACTTTAAAGGAGTAAAACGTTGATAAGCGCAAGAAGGGAGACAATGTAGTAGATTTTAATGTAGCAATTGTAAGTTTAATTTATGTGCATGGTGGTCAGTGCTTTGTCTTATACATTCAATTTGGTCATGGTGCATGGCAAAGTTATCAAGGAGACTTGTGAGGTAGCTTTATGGTGCTAATTTTGCATGATTGATAAATAAGTACGTCTGAGCCTCACTGTAGAACAGAGTAGTATGTTTCCCCGCATGTTGCATTTATTTTCTCCCTTCCACAGAGTCCACACTCGGCTTTTCTGACGTAAACTGTTCAGTGTTCTCGGACTCTGGAACCGAGAAGCACAATACGCCATCTAGTGACGAAGATGAGATAGAACCATTGTCAACAACAGAACCACCGGTAGAGGGAACAGCAGGCGGAAATAAAAATGTGTTAGAATTGGGTATTACCGAGGATGACGACGATATTGTTGTATCAAAGGAATCACCGGTTCTTCATAAGATTGAAGCGAAAAATAAACTAAACAAGTCAAAAGAAACAGTCCAAGAAGGAGAGATGCAGCTTGAAGACATTTTGGAACCAGCAAATGTACATTCATGGAGGGAAAATGAGATTATTGATGAAGCACGGAAAGTCGAGGAAGATTCCATATTAACAATGGAAAATGGAAAGAATGCATCGATAGTAGAGCGGCTTGAGTTACCAGCAAGTAGCGACAGTGAAACAGAGAATCTTCGGAGAGCATCCAGTGATACAGGTCTGCTATATCCTTAAAATGGTGTCTTGGAATCTTTTTGTTTAGAAGTGGTTAACTTTGGCATGTTTTTTTTCTCCATTTTACCTTGCCGTTTAGTGCGATTGAACTTTTTTGGGTTGGGATGGGGGATATGAGCCGGTGAGCCGCTTTAAATGCAATGGTTGATTTTGTGCCATTTATGCTTTCAGAAATTTGTGCAAATAATCTGAAAAATTACAGTCGCTACATTCACTACACTAACTAATTTAAACTTATGTTTCCTGCTGGTTAATTATTTCAACGTATTGCCATGTTTCTCACTTTCATTTGCATGTGATCTGGTATTCTTGTAACGACCGCTTTTTTAACGCATCAATTTGGAAGATGCTCACGCGAATTGTACATTGTAGCGGATGCGCATGAATTTTATTTTGACCTAGTTTCATTGCATTGCAAGTTTATTAAGAGATCTTTATGGTTTCGTTCATTTTAGATTTGCACAGCTCAACTCGTAGTTACTCGTCGCGTGTTGACGTGAGTATATCGCCCGCAAAGATCCAGGAGCTTCCACCGCCTTCCGCCAGCGTCAAGGCCGCCGGTCCCGCCGAGGAGTATCACTCTGACTCCGCCGAGAGCCTGACGGAGATCCCCGTGTCGTCCACCCGCACGGGAGGCAACATCAACGCATCGTCCGGGGATCTGTTCAACAACAACTTCTCGCGCAACACTTTGCCGTCGACGAAGAAAAAACATTCGTCGTCGAGTAGAAAGCCACTGTCGCCCAGTGATTCACAGAGAATACTAAATATTAATAATAATTATAACAGTTCAATGAACGGTGATCTGAACGGTTTGGGACCGCCGCAGGACACGCTGCTGTCCTCCACTCTGGGTGCTACGGACGTTAGTATGGGGACTCGCACACTGCCTGAGACGGAGTTCCTGGACGGTAAACCTCCACTGAGACGACAGAGGAGCCACAAGGACGTACCGCCCCTCGATCTCAGTGAACTGTCGGGGAATAGTGACAATGAAATAACAGGCAAACACACTGGCGGGAAGAAGAGAAAAAAGAAGTCCTTGGTTACAAAGATTTGAGTCTGCTCAATACCTCTGCGACATTGCTATATAAAGAGTTTGGTACGCATTTGGTCGGCTTTACGTAACTGGGTATTTGTTCAAACCGAGCTTGTTGTAAGCGGGACACAGTGTGTACTATCCTGTCTTGATAAAAAATCACCATCTATGCACAATGTGGGGCCTACGTCATGCATTGTAGAGTAAATCTAGTAAACGAAAATCAAAATATATATAAACAAAGCTGTTCGGTTGTGAAGTATATTCCGTGAGTATTCAAAATGCTTCAAGTGCCATTTTTCCAAGTGCTGATCAATTTTACCTGCCTGCGAGTAAAAGTCAGTACCGTTGTTAGTTACGTCTGTCTCAATAGAGGGCATTTTTAGTGAACTCTTAAATAGAATTTATTGTGAAGCCACCTCTTACCAAAGCGTGCGTCCATGTGTCTCGTCCTGCAAAAGACACATCACTGGCGTCTGAAGCTTGTTCGTATGATGTTTAAACCGTGATATATTTCAATTCAATCAAAAAGTCTGATGACGACAGTCTAAACAAGATGGGTGATGGTCTTTTAGCACAACTAATTCAGTTTCCAGGAACTCTCCGTCGTTTTGACGCCTTTTTGGATGGTACAAAAATCCCAAGAATGAAACATTTGTGCGGAAAGATCATTACTAAGTTTACAGGATACCCTATACAGTGTGAAGATGTTACTATCTCCGTATTTAATCAGTAAGGGACGAAATTTTACATGAAATGAAAAAAAAACAATCCCAAAGTAGTGAAGGAAGTATATTTGGTCTAGTCATTATTCCCGCTTGTGAGTTACAGTGAGGCCACTGTTCGAGTCTGTCTGTCTGTCTGTCTGTTTATCGTGGATGATGTAATGTCTGAATTTTGTTTGGTTGTTGATGTTGTTTACCACGGTTTAATAAGGGCCTGATATTGGACATGCCACTCAACATTGTTATGTGTACTAGAGAAACTAAATGTCACAGTTCCAAAACGAACAAAATTGATCAATCGTTAATTATGCACTTTGTTATTGTAAAATATGTTTCGCAAGTATTATGCTTTGGTGGAAACTGCATACTTTGTTGACGTTGACTAAGTGTAGCACATGGCTCTCTATCAATATGCTGCTGCTTTAGATGTGTTTAACCCAAACACATGTACAGCAAAGTGTTTAACCCGACTTTAACCCAAGAACAGGAAAATCTTCTTCGTGGCTACTCCTTCGGTCCAGCCTTTTGGCGAAAATATTTGGCGCCTTCTTTCACTAGTGGGCATTGTATTGATCATTTTTAGGTGGTAACTTTCTCTTTCACTTTCTCGTTACAAAGGTGGCTAGTATTGTGGACAGTCATGTGCAGGCTTGAGTTATGTTAAGTTTTCTCTGTTCATGTAAAGACTTTCACAGTGTTACGGAGCCTCTGTTGAACGGTCGCTCACTTTTGCAAGTTTATCAAGGGACGGAGTGTCACCTTGTAAATCTTTCATTGGTTGATCATTGAGATGAGGGACCGTTAAGCAGTGGCTTCATTTTACACGAAGAAATTTGCGAACGTATAATGTGATGAGATATGACTGCAGAAACTGCTATTTCAATTCTCTCTGGTTTATGTTACATATTTAACGCAGCTACGTATGGTGTATTATTTTGTTTTAATAATATTTATTCATTGACTTACAATATTATCATGCCACATTCCTAATTTTTTTGGTAGAATTGTTGATCTCTGCAAATTGCTCAAGATTTAATTATAATCACAGACCTGAATGATATTAACCTGGTACAATTAATCGGTCCATGGTTAGGTGATGCCTCAAGTCAATCCAATAGAATAGTTGACCTTTCATTAGAAGTTTCTCAAAATAGTAAATATTGCGGTATACTTAAATCCTGTGATACCCTGATTTGTACAACCACCTGGTGAGTGAACCATTTAAGGTGAGTCTGAGTTTCTGGTTCCAATTATTTTAACAATTTGATGACGATTTGTGACTATTATGAAAATAATTACCAAGGGGAGGGCATTCGCATAGCGAATGCACGAGACGAGGTGATTATTTTTTTGTAAATCCTGTCCTCTGAATTGCTATTAGAACTCAATTGATCTATGAATGGAGCCATTTAATGAATGAAGTTGGCTTACCCCGCCTCCATTATTGTCATGCTTATTGTCATGGCTGACTGGGTTTGGCTGGTGCTTTTGGTTGAAGACAATTACTATGTATATTCGTAGTCAGTGGAGTCCTCAAGTGTCTTTTTGGCAGGTAGAATGTCATTAGTTGCTCAGTTCTCATTGCAAGAGGACATGTTGGGTTGACATCACCTTGTACCTAGATCTAATGGCTTCCCTCCAGATTGGAATATTTCTTTGCAGATTATCATTTGAAGACTGCTCAAACTCCATGACATATTATGAAGCAAGTTCTGACAATCACTTAGATATCAATTTTATGATTGTACGACATATTTTAGTGCTTTTAATTTGGGTGCAAATAATCAGATTTTTAAGCATCTGCTGCCATGGCCTTCTTTCCCAAAATTATGTTATTGTCATGTGACCTGGATGGAGCATTCTGATTGGCTCATACTGACTTCAAAGTGAGGCTGAGAGAGAGGTAAAATTTTCATGATTTTTTTCGAAATATAAAAATGGCAATTTAAGGACTTTTCAGAACTCTTATCAAGAGACCTACACAGTGAAATATTTAGATTACAATGTCAGCTATATTGTGTTGAAATATTAAGATCCAGTGATTGGTATTTTTGGCAAAAAAAGTGTATGAAAAGTTTCGTGAATTTTCAGAACCACATGCTTTTAGATCTAGGTGGGCACAATGGACCTTCAGTACAGTGACCCTTGCTGACTGTGCTTATTGTTGTCGACATCAATAGCAATGTCAGTTTCACAATGCAGATGCTTGGATTAATTGCTGTTAGAGAACAATAATGTCTGGAGGGCATTCTGGCAAAAGAAAGTCCTCCAAAGACAATGGGACTTCCCACTGTTAGGAATTTACTATAAAAATAATTACCAAGGGGAGGGCATTCACATAGCAAATGCATGACACGAGGTGATTATTTTTTGTAAATCCCTTCCACTGAATTGCTATTAGAACTCAATTGATCTATGAATGGAGCCATTTAATGAAAGAAGTTGGCTTACCCCACCCCCATCATTGTCATGCTTGTTTTCATGGCTAACTGGGTTTGGTGGGCACTTTTGGTTGAAGACAATTACTATGTATATTCATAGTCAGTGGAGTCCTCAAGTGTCTTTCTGGTGGGTAGAATGTCATTAGTTGCTCAGTTCTCATTGTGAGAGGACGTGTTGGGTTAACATCACCTTGTACCTAGATCTAGATCTAATGGCTTCCCTCCAGATTGGAATATTTCTTTGCAGATTATCATTTGAAGACTGCTCAAACTCCATGACATATTATGAAGCAAGTTCTGACAATCACTTAGATATCAATTTTATGATTGTACGACATATTTTAGTGCTTTTAATTTGGGTGCAAATAATCAGATTTTTAAGCATCTGCTGCCATGGCCTTCTTTCCCAAAATTATGTTATTGTCATGTGACCTGGATGGAGCATTCTGATTGGCTCATACTGACTTCAAAGTGAGGCTGAGAGAGAGGTAAAATTTTCATGATTTTTTTCGAAATATAAAAATGGCAATTTAAGGACTTTTCAGAACTCTTATCAAGAGACCTACACAGTGAAATATTTAGATTACAATGTCAGCTATA